>NEWO01000781.1:110787-133466 GCA_003013225.1 Phalaenopsis aphrodite | reverse complement strand
AAAAAGGACGCATATGTCTTCGGGTGCGACCATACCAGCACCAGTGCACCGGATCCCATCAGAACTCTGCAGTTAAGCGTGCTTGGGCGAGAGTAGTACTAGGATGGGTGACCTCCTGGGAAGTCCTCGTGTTGCACCTCTCCATTTTGTGGCATTTCACTTATCTTTTTGTTCCCCCCGCACCGCCCAGCAAATCCAATTCTGCCGCGGGCCCCACAAGGGTTGTCGGCGGGGAAATGCGAGGCGGCACGAGAATAGTGATAACTCCTACAGGCCTACACCTCCTCTTGGCCCCACAAGGGCAATCGGTCGGGGACATGGGAGGCCGTAGGAGAATCGCGACAACTGCCACAGGCAACTCCATTTTTCGACATCCTCAATTATTTTTTGTCTCGCTCTCATCACCCGAGCGAATGTATATCTCCGATGGGCCCCACAAGTGTTACGGGCAAGGGAAACGCGAGGCTACACAAGAATCGTGATAACTTCCCGTGCACGCGTCCGTTTTGCTATTGCGACCCCATTCTCGAAAGCTCATCGAAAGAAAGACGAGGCGCGGATGTGCCAAAGTGCATCCGGCTGGCTCTCGGTGCTCAATTCGGTCGTCTTGATGGTCGAACGGTCTGCCAAACTGAATTCGCGTGATGCGGGCTACATTCACTACAAGTATGAAAAGGACACATATGTGTTCGGGTGCGACCATACCAGCACCAGCGCAGTGGATGTGAAGAAGGTGCATCCGACGGGCTCTCGGTGCTCAATTCGGTCGTCTTGATGGTCGAACGATCAGCCGAAGTGAATTTGCGTGACGCTGTCTGCATTCACTATAAGTATAAAAACGACACATATGTCTTCCGGTGCGGCCATACCAGCACCAGTGCACCGGATCCCATCAGAACTCCGCAGTTAAGCCTGCTTGGGCAAGAGTAGTACTAGGATGTGTGACTTCCTGGGAAGTCCTCGTGTGGCACCCCTCCATTTTGCAGCATTTCAGTTATTTTTTTGTTTCGCCCGCACCGCCTAGCAGATCCACATCTATCGCGGGTCCCACAAGGGTTATCGACGGAGGAAATGTAAGACAGCACGAGAATCGTATAACTCCCGCGGGCCTACACCTCCACTTGGCCACGCAAGGGCAGTCGACCGGGGACATGGGAGGTCGTAGGAGAATCGCGACAACTGCCGCGGGCAGCTCCAGTTTTCGACATCCTCAACTGTTTTTTGTCTCGCCCTCATCGCCCGAGCGAATGCACAACTCCCACGGCCCCACAACTGTTATGGGCAAGGGAAACGCGAGCCGGCACGAGAATCGCGATAACATTGCGTGCATGCGTCCGTTTCGCTATTGCGACCCTATTCCAGAAAGCTTATCGAAAGAAGAACGAGGCGTGGATGTGCTGACGGCGCATTCGACAGGCTCTCTGCGCTCAATTCGGCCCTCTTAATGGTCGAACGGTCCGCCGACGTAAATTCGAGTGACGCGTGTTGCATTCACTATAAGTATAAAAAGGACGCATATGTCTTCGGGTGCGACCATACCAGCACCAGTGCACCAGATCCCATAAGAACTTCGCAGTTAAGTGTGCTTGGGCGACGTGTATAACCTGCAAACACCATTAGACTGGATCCCATCAGAACTCTGCAGTCAAGCATGCTTGGGCAAGAGTAGTACTAGGGTGGGTGACCTCCTGTGAAGACCTCATTTGCACCCCTCCATTTTACAACCATTTCAATTTTTTTTGTTTCACCTGCTCCGCCTTATCGAATGCACATCTATCGCGGGCCCCACTAGGGTTATTGGTCAGTCAAATGCGAGGTTGCAAGAGAATTATGATAGCTTCGTGTGCAGGCATTTGTTTCACTATTGCGACCTATTTCAGAAAGCTTCTCAAAAGTCAATGCAACATGTGGACTTCACGAGGCCACGGGCCCCACAAAAGTTTTCAGCCGGGGAAATGTGAGTCTGCACGATAATTGTGATAACTTCGCGTGGAGACATCTATTTTTCTATCACGATCCATTTCATAAAGTTTATCAAAAGTCAGACATGGCGTGGAAGTGCCAAAGTCGCATTCGGCAGGCTCTTAACGCTCAATTTAGTTGTTTTAAAGAGAGAACAACCCACCACTCCGCGTGATGCAGGTTACATTTACTATAAGTATAAAAAAGACACACATATCTTTGGGTGCGTCCATACCAACATCAGTGCATTTCATCAGAACTTCGCAGTTAAGCCTTCTTGAGCTAGAGTAGTATTATAATGGGTGACCTCCAGGGAAGTTCTCGTTTTGCGCCCCTTCATCTTGCAACATTTAAAGTTTTTTGGTTTCGCCGCTCCGCCTTAGAGAACACACATCTCCAACAGGCTCCACATAGGTTATCAGCGGGGGAAGTGCGAGGTAGAACAAGAATCACGATAACTCTCTTAGGCCCACATCTCTCGTGGGCGTCAAAAGGGTTATCAACCATGGAAATACGAGGCCGCGCATGAACCACAATAACTCAAGGGGGCCCCTCCATTTTGCAACATTTGAAATTTATTTGTTTCGCCCTCATCGCCCGAGTGAATCCACATCTCCTACGGGCCCCACAAGGGTTATATATCAGGGAAATGGGAGGCCACATGAGAATTGCAATAATTTTGCGTGTAGAAGTCTGTTTTGCTATTGCAACCCCATTCCAAAAAGCTTATCGAAAGACAAACGATGAGCGAATGTGTTGAAGGCACAACCGGTGGGCACTCGGAGCTCAATTCAATCATTTTGAAGGGTGAACTGTCCTCCAAAATGAATCCACGTGATGCGGGTTGCATTCACTATAACTATAAAAAAGGCGCTTATATCTTCAGGTGTGACCATACCAACACAAGTGAACCAGATCCCATCAGAATTCTACATTTAAGTGTGCTTGAGTGAGAGTAGTACTATGATGGGTGACCTCCTGGGAAGTCCTCGTGTTTCACCCCTTTATTTTGCAACATTTCAAATTATTTTGTTTTGCCTGCTCTGCCCAAGCGAACACACATCTCTCGCAGGCCCCACAAGGTAGCGTTCCCTAATTCATGTCAATTGGGAAGGGGTCTCATGTCGTGGAGGAAGGTAGGCCCATCGGTGGCTAACCTTTCACCGATGAGGAGGATGGCTTCGCTAGTGAGATGAGGAGCAAAGCATAAGGGAGGTTGGCCTGTTGTGCTACTAAGGGAGGTTGGATTGCGCGTGTAATTAGAGGGCACCAAGAAGGGCATGTGTGAGTTAGCAGATGATGGGAGACAAAATAAAGCTTTCTTTATTTTTCTAATGTTAATTTTTTTATTTCTTTACATAAATGCATCGATTTACATGCAGCCCGCTTGTGCATGAAACCCCAGCAAAATGAGTGTAATTCCTGAGAAAAATTGACATTCTAGACGTGCTCAAATTTTTATTTCGTGATCTAAGATCATTTGGACAAATTGATCTGGGGTTTTGGCAATTTAGGCCTTATTTGTGTGCAGACGCCTGAACATAAATCATCATCCATTCAAAGCCATTTGAAATTGTCTAATTGACGAAATGCTACAGAACTTCTCCTAAGAGAAAACTAAAGTCTAGCAGATGACCTCGACAACATGCCCCCTTAATACATGTTGAAGGGTCTCAAATGGATGTTTTGCACTATGTGAATCAATGCATGCTTCAAACAAGCTTCCATAGTTCTCGAGCGGACATCCTATGCTCATGACATCAAAAATTGATGCCAACAAGTTTACTTCACCTTCAGATGTTAACTGAGTCATACAAATCTTAGCATCTAGTAGTGGTTTGATCAGCGATTCTCTCATTTCTTTGGAAAAAAGAAGGGTGTCATAAATATGTAGCTTGACCGACAATTTTCTTAGTTGAGATATACATTATAATCAACTTTAGGGGTGACTTTCATAGGCTCATCCTGGATAAAAACATTTTGTGGTAGTGTAGTGGAAGAATTTTGTTCACCAATTCTTGTGGTCTTCACTTGAGATATTTTACACGGTTGGAGTATTTTTCCACTTTGAAGGATAACTTCCAGAACTTTTATTGCAGAATTGTTCGTAGAGTGTTTCATAATGTCAAGGATTTTTACTTGAGTTATTTCAAAATCTTAAGGTTATAGTTCAATTTTAATGGACATACCCTTGAGACTGAGTATAGGGGCATCACTATTAGAAAACCAATCATCATTTTCATAAATATTTTTTGTCATGACTGGGGAATTATTATTATTAGGATTGTTAGAATTATTAATATGTTTGCTGCTATTAGAATTATTATTTAATTGAATCAATAAGGATTCATCAGAAATAGATAAGATGTAACTAGAACCACTAATTATTTTATTAATAATCCCAGAGGGATAAAAAAAAATCATACAGAGTTAGTGGTGCGAGGGTGACAAGATCGTTGCCCAAAACAGTTATCTTAGAAAGAAAACTCTCTATAGTTTTTGACATTTCTATACATTAACACTCTCCTTTAACTTATTTTTCTAGCATTATTGACTTCAGTATAGGCTTCTCTTCATCTTTTCCCATAGGAACTACAAAAACATTAGATATCTAAATTCCTTTGTTAGTTGCTTTAGAAAGACTTTGAACTCTTTCGATGATTTTCCCGGAGGTCTTTGACAAAACAAGATTCCAACATTCTTCTTTTAGACATGGCTTATACACTTATGTTCTTTTACCAAAGACAACTTTGACAGAACCTTATGTTGGTTCTTTCAAATTTTCTTTAGGGAAGATGATTCTACCATCTTTATGGTTCCACTCTAGCCGATCTCTGAAAGAAACACATACTTTAACGTGTGTCCGAGAAGTTTGAGATACAGGTAGTAATTAAGCTCTTTGTTCCTTCCCACCTCATCTGGTTTCTTATGTTCTGACAACTTGAAATCTGGATTTTTAGCAGGCTTTTATGCATTTTCCTCACAACTCTATCCTTAAAAGGGTATACAGAGTTCTTCCTTTGTTCAAAAGTGAATCTTGAAATTTTTTATCCCTCAGATTGTTATTGTTGTTGTTATAATGACTACTACTAATGTTGTTTAGGTTTTATACTGTATCTTCATGGGCTGCTTTTCTTGACCAATAGTAGACATGTTCTCAAAAATCTTGTCATAAACCTTATGGGGTTTCTGCCTAGCATCCTGTCATAACAACAATAACTTCTATGTTTCTTGTTGTAATTTTTTTCTTTATTGATCTATTTTTTAAACGTCTTAATAGTAAAAACTTTCAAAAACAAAACCATTGGCCTTTGAATATTCTTCAAAATAATTTCTATAGCAAGTTGTTCTTGCAGTTGAGACTCACATTTTAAATCAAAATTCTCCATCTCAAGATATAATCAATCAAGGATTCACCAGGTTTCTATTTTTTGATACTAAAGCACCAACCCTGACCTGTCATTGAGCTCCAACAAAATTTTTAATGAATAATGCTTACAGCTCTGGAAAAAAGTCTTAATCGACTTATTTAACAATTTAGCATATCAATCGAATGCTACTCTAGATAAGTTGTTGACAAATAAACATAAGAGTAAGACATCATTTCCCTTGACATTACAATAACTTGCCTGAAAATGAGCAAAGTGTTGTCTTGGACTATCGGTTCCATCGAACACCTTAAAGGTTGGTGATATAAACCCTCTTGTATATTATATAGAATCAGACTCTTCATGATATGGTCTTCCTTTAGGTACAAATGGGACACTACGAGTCTGAGCTAAGGTGTTCTTTATTTGTTGTACAATCAAATCTTTCAAGTCTTCTTGAAGATTGTATGATGATTATGTCTTCTTCTTAGAGACTTCCTCAGCTATCACAACTTCATGTTTCTTTAATTTTGATTGTCAGTAAGTTAGAGTTTCTTCCATTATGCTTTCTAACTTCTATATTTGCTCATCACTATGTTCCAATTGTTCAAACGAACTTTGGACAGCATTAGGTATTGTATCTTCATCTACCAGAGCATCCTGGGAGTCATTGTTATCTTGATGTTCCCTTACTGATCTCCTAGTTTTGACAACCATGATAGTATCAATGATACTTGAGGTTATTTTTGATTTTTTGAGTTCTTTCATGCTGACCTACCATTCGTTCATGGCTTCATCTATTGGTTGTTTCCTTCGGTATTCATAAGTGAGATCCATTGAATTTCCTCTAGCTTCATGCAATCATATTTTTTATATACAGTAACACATTAAAAATTTCTTGCCAATGAATTATCTATGAAGTGCTCAACTTATTAAATGAACTAAGCCCGTAACAGAAATGAAAAATCTTGTAAGAAAAGTTCATTAGAGAGAGTTGAGATAAGAAAAAAAAAATAGGAATAACTTTATAATCAAATTCCTTTTGTAGAATCTGGTTTAGATATACTCAATTCAAGTGCTAAAAGTTCATAATTTTTTTTAAAATATGCACTACGTTATTATTTTCTCAAAGTCTTTCAAAATCCTGTATTGTTAATAATTTTTACTATTTTTGTGCTAACTGGTTTATGATGGAATTGTGGCATACATAGATCATAGAGCATCCAATGTCTTTTAGCACATGTCCTCTAATAATTTAATAAATATAATATATATCATTTTATTTGTTAAAATTGAAATGGATCTAAAAGAAATAAATTTAAACCTAGTTTCAATTATAAGTAATTAAAAGTATAACTGCACTTTAATCATAAATAGTTCATTATTCGATTAAAATTACTAGAATATTGATCTAAATGACTTGTAAACACACACTTCAATATTTTTAAATTAATTAAAGAACATATTCTATAGAAAGCCGGGCCAAATGGAATATCGTTTAGCAAAATTACAAAATGAAATGCTTAATGGCTCTAACTATACTCTAAACTATCTCTTAATATTTTTAATTTTTTTCTTGGGCTTGTCATGAGCTTCTTTAGTCTGTAGATTTATCATCAATAGTATAGAACTTTATATTTTTCTTTCAATCCTAAAGTCACTTAATATTAACAACTCCAATCAAGATATTGATAACAAACATGCATATGCCATGGGCTTACGGGGTTAATAACTCCCCTATTAAGAAATAGCTTAGATTTTCAACAATTCATTTTTTCAAAATGTTATCGGAATTTTTTTAATTATGTATGATAATTTATAATGCCTACAGGTGCTTCAACTTTCTGCATTTATATTTGGAATTCAACCTCGCTGAGGGGAAAAAAATGTTACGTATAGAGAAGGTAGATGCAGATTTAATGGTATTTGATGGTATTGCAATGATATTCGATGCAATACCAGTGTAATACCACCGTAGTATCACCAAATATTGTTAATTTGCATGTGCGGATTTCACATTTAATATTATGGCTTAGGGTTTAGGATGTTCGTTCCATTTGAGAAAATGAAAGAAATTATTTGCCACATCTTCATGAAGAGAATTTGTTACCGCATCACCATTTGGTGCATCACTACAAGTTGTTCAATTATTTTTATATAGAAAGAATCCCCAATTGTCCTAGAAGGATCAATTTATTCAATTTCTAATGTCCTCATTGGTTATGTATATATATGTTAAATTAGGTTACAGCTGTGTATCTAATTATTTTAATTATTCATGTGGTAAGGAGATCTAATTAATTTAAATACGTTCTAAATTGATATGTTTGGATCTGATTTCTAAAATAGAATTAGGTTATTAATCATTTAGATTTTGTATCTAGAAAACAATCATAGTCATTTTGATACTTCTTTGAGGGGAAATAAATGTTAAATAAAAAAGTAGCAATAATTGTGCAGCCAAAAATGGATATAGGAAAAAATAAATAGCCATTTGGGTATAAATTAATGTCGCCAAGCCAACCTAATGTTAATTGAAACTATCAAACAAACATTTAGTTTATTATAAGTTATGTAATTGATCAGTTAAAGCTTGAAATCAACATTGAATTTAACTATTACATCTTCAAAACTCTGCTAATTAATATCTTAATATGTCATTTTCACAGTGTGAAACTAGATTATGAACTTTACAACATTTTTTTTGTGTTCCCCGATATAGTATAAAATAGTTGCTTCTCATGCATTGCCACTTGAATACGGCTAGGGGTGTAAACGAACCGAACACGAACGAGCAGAGCTTGTGTTCGTGTTCGATTCGTTTGAAGTTTAATTTGTTTGAAATAAGCTCGTGTTCGAAATTGTTCGTGAAGTCACTGTTCGTGTTCGTTTCTTAACGAACGAGTCGAACACGAGCTGTTCTCGAACGAGGAGTCTGTTTGACATCTCTAATATTAATATATATAAATAATATATTATATTAATTATGTAATTAATATTATATATATATATATATATATATATATATATTAGTATATTATTAATATAGTATATTAATATATTATTATTATTTATTTATTATATATTATAATTTATAAAATTTAATTTTTTAAAATACCAAAAATTTTTATTAATAATTATTTTAAATTATTTTATTTTTCGAGCAATAACGATTAGAACACGAACGAACGCAACACTGTTCGTGTTTGGTTCGTTTAACTAACCGAACGAAAAAAAAATTGTTCATGTTCGTCTCGTCTATTTATCGAACGAATCGAACATGAACTCATTGACAAATCGAACACGAACTGTTCGCGAACAACTAGCTTTTTTGACAGCCCTAAATATGGCCGTACAACAAAATGTGTTATTTTTATTTTATTGTCATTTTTATTTTTCTACTCTACGTACTCCATATACTTCTGCCGTGTGTATTGAATTAAAAATGAACATCCGAAAATTAACAGCTTACCAAACAAATATAAATTAGAAACTTATTTTCCTCCTTGTTTGGTCAACACACATTTTGATGTATATTAGATGTTACTTTCACAGTTGTCGCAAGTTGTCGTTCTTCGAACCCGATGCTAAGCAGAGTTGTTAGGATCCACCAACAGCTCTACATGAAAACATTTAATTTTGTCCTTCGAAGATATTTTTGCATAACTTGTGGCTTTTGTTGTCTCAACCTAAATAAGCACTTTGAAAAATTTAAAACGTTTGTGGATTATAGGTGTCATCATAACATTGAAAAGACTATAATTTTAAAATTTTAATAAGAGATGTCATGAACTGTCTTTGATAAGCTAACATGTGCGGAGCTGCATTGCTCTGAAAATTATTGGAATTAAAATGCTATACTAACCACCTATCCATTTGGCATAAGTCAGTTTCTTTGTGGATAATCTCCTTTTTTTTTTCCTTCAAATGTAGGGGTATAAACGAACCGAAGACGAACGAATAGAACTCGTGTTCATGTTTGATTCGTTTGAAATTACGTGTTTCTGAAATAGACTCATGTTTGAAATTCTTCGTGAAGTTATTCTTCGTGTTCGGTTTGATTTGTTTGAAATATATTTGAAATGTTTGAAATGTTTGAAATGTTCGAATTGTTCAAATTATTCAAATTATTTGAAATTTTACAAATTTGTTTGTATTGATCGAGTTGTTCCAAATCTTTCAAAAGTTTAAACCTATATGAAATTAAATCTTAAACCTGTATGAATCACAACACAAATGCAAAATAGCGAAAACACAGCTCACAATAAAATCATAATGTCATATCTCATCCATAAGAAAATCAGATCTACAGACAATATGCGAGATTTCACTCCCAAAAATCAGATTCCACTCAAAGAAACTAAATAAATTTAAAAAGAAATATAAAAAAATTTATGCTGAGAGTTGAACGAGAAAATAAATGCTAATATATAAAATATAATATAAGCTAAGAGACGATCCTGAAGATCAAATTATAATTTTTAGGATTTAATTTTTTTTAAATATAATATATTTTTAGAGTATATAATTATTTTTAAAATATGATAACTTTTTTATATAATTATTTAACTTATTTTATATTTTGAAAAATAACGTTTTGAACATGATCGAACAAATGACCACTCGTGTTTGGTTCGTTTATAAACCAAACAAAAAAAAATTATTCGTGTTCGTCTCGTTTGCTTATCGAATGAATCGGGCACGAACTCCTCGATGAGCCGAACACGAACTGTTCACAAACAACGAGCTTTTCTGACAGCCCTATTCACATTCGCACAAATGAATTGTCACAAAATTAATTTTCATTGCTTCTACAATGTTGAAATGGTTTTTTTGGTTATTGCCATTCTTGGTTTTCTTTAATTGCTAACTTTTGTAGCTTCAAGTTGTAAAAAGACATTTCCTTGAGCAATATACGTAACTGAATTTCTTTGCATGCATGATGACGGCGCGGTTGCTTCACAAGTGGAGAGATTGATGATGTATGGCATTTCAGATAGGCATTTTTATGACATATCAATGAAATAGAAAATAAATCTTGCAACTGTTCATATTTCTTCTCCAGCCGTTATAAAAAAAATATTATAAAGTTGACAATAATTAGAAGAATTATAGAAGTAAATTGTCAATGCACCACTAAAGGAGAAACATTAAATAGCAGCAAAATATCATATGATTTTTTAGCTGGTTATTTAGCGGTCAGAGTTGTTGCGGCTAAGTAGTTTAGCGATTGAATACGCAACTGAACTTTCGTATTTCGATCTCTCCCGCCTTCCTTAAGTACTTCTCTGGCGATTTTTCTTTCCTGGTTAAAGTAGCGAGTTTTTAAATCTTAGTTAGCATTGTTAAGCTCTTGGATTTACATACATATCACTTCTTTTCTAAAAATAATAAATGAGGAATATTTACATACATACCACTTAATTTCTACTTTTGTGCTACCATACCTATGCAAAAAATAGTGTATTCCACTTTTTGAAAGTTAAAGTAATGGTATTTTTATGTTGTATGAAAGATTTGGGTGGTATACATGCAACAACAACAACAATAAGCCTTTATCCCACTACGTAGGGTCGGCTACATGAATCCTTTTTCTCCATTATGTTTTATTCAGTGTTATATTTTCATTAAGTTCTATCAAATTAAGATCATTTTTTATATAATAAGCCCATGTCTTCTTAGGTCTACCTTTGTCTTTCTTAACATAAGTCAAATCTAAAACATCTACTCTCCTAATCGGATCATCAGATGATCGATGTTCAATGTGATCAAACCATCTAAGACGACTCTCTCTAATTTTGTCTGTCACTGGAGCTACACTAACCCTATCACTGATATATTCATTTCGCATTTTGTTTCTAAGTGTAAAGCCACCCATCCACCTAATCATTCTCATCTCGGCAACACTTAATTTAAAATTATGTTTCTCTTTTAAAGGCCAACATTCAACGGCATAGAGCATTGCAGGTCACACCGCTATCTTATAAAATTTCATTTTCAATATAAGTGGTACTTTTCTATCAAACAAAAGACCCGAAGCATTCCTCCACTTCAACCAACCAACTTGAATTCTTCTATTAACTTCCCCATCTATATCACCATCGCTTTGAATAACAGACCCAAGATATCTAAATTGTTCATACCTTTTGATAATTTGATCACCCAAAATTACACTTCTGTCACTAAAGCTACTACTACTAAAATTAAATTCCATGTATTCAATTTTAGTTCTACTCAAATGAAGGCCTTTAAACAAAATCCAAATAGCATCTTCACTTATTCCAAACAATGCATTCATTTAATTCAAAATATTTCAATCGAGTTCAATAAAAAACTTCAAACTAATTTGCTAGTTAGTCAACTAACTCTTGGTTAAATTCACCATAACACAACCACACACACCAAAATATGTAACCTTATCTAACATGATTAGTTCAAAAACTTCATTTTTTTTCCTTCATCACGCATTACACTCTAGATGAGAAGTAAGTTTTATCAGTATAACAAACCACATATCGGAAGCACTGCATCCTTTCCAGAAAACACTAAACGTTGTTTTGTTGGCTGTAAACTGAATGTAGTATAAAAGGAATTAATGTAGAGTAAATGTAACAACAGTGATAGAATATAAATTGAAATAGATTTTTTTTAATCTAAATCGATTTGTTAAAAATGAATAATGTCAAAAAAAAAATTTTTAATTTTATCATATTTACTTTGAATAAAAAAAGGAAATTACTTAAATAAATTTTGTCTCAACCTTGTATGGGGAAAAGAATGACGTCATGAATAAAAAACATAATTAATTCCTTCAAACGCAAGTTGCTAATTGCATATTGAAGGTTTCGTATATAGGACAGGTCTTGAAAGTACAATGTTGGGGTCATTTCTAAAATGGCTAGAAATACTGCATAAATACTGAAATTTAGCACCATTCCGATATTATGCTAAATAATTCTAATTTCAATATAGAATTAACAACAACAAAGCCTTAATCCCACTACTTGGGGCCAACTAAATAAATCCTTTTTCTCCATTGCGTCCTATTTAGTGTCATATTTTCATTTAGTTCTAATAAATTAAGATCTCTTTTTATACAATAAGTCCAAGTCTTCCTAGGTTTACCTCTGCCTCTCTTAACATAAGTTGAATTTTAAACATCTACTCTCCTAATCAGATCATCAGATGGTCGACGTTTAATGTGACCAAACCATCTAAGATGATTTTCTTTAATTTTGTTCGTCACTGGAGCTACACAAAACCTATCACGAATATATTCATTTTGCATTTCATCTCTAAGTGTAAAGCCACTCATCCACCTAATCATTCTCATCTCGACAACACTTAACTTAGTATTATGCTTCTCTTTTAAAGTCCAACATTCAGCGCCATAGAGCATTGCAAGTCTCACCACCATCTTATAAAATTTTTCTTTCTGTCTAAGAGGTACTTTCTTATCACACAAAAGGCCCAAAGCATTCCTCCACTTCAGGCAACCGACTTGAATTCTACTATTAACATCCTCATCTATATTACCACCACTTTTAAAAAGAAATAACTTATAGGTTGGATATGTAAATACAATAGAATTGTGTGGTATGCATGCAAAATTCACATGCTTTTCTCTTATTATAAGTATATATGTACATCATGTACATGTATGTATATGTTTGTGTTTGTGTGCACTCACTTGAATATTGATTGATTTTATTTGAACTAGACTGTGAACCTCACTTTTGTGAGGATTCAATCCACCCACCAACAAACCACATTAAACCAGAGTTGTGGCTTTCTTGGGCCCCACTAGTGCAAGACCAAGCCCCCCAACCCTTGGTTGAGCAAGTTTAGGGTTTTGACCAGGAGAGGAGCTCAAATTTACCACCATGGGCTAGAAATGCCCTTGGTCACCCAAATCAACCCAAAAACCCTAGGAGTTTGCCTATGGGCTATAAGAACCACTTTGACCATGAAATCCACCTTGGGAGAGGGATCTACTTAAATTAATCTCCAACCTTACCAAAGGCCTCCCTAACCCTACCAAACTTTAAAAATCACCTTCAACCCTAATGTGCCCTTTCGACCCCAAAATTTGATGGCACTTTGGGTTGGTCAAAATCAATTAGGCCTACCTCAATTATGACCAAATTTGAACCAATTGACCACATCCACAAACAATTGACTCTAACCCAAAACGGTCATGACACCACACTATGCATGGGTTCCACTTTAACACCATGGGGCCAACCCCAATAATTCACTTAATTAATTAATTAAGTGGATTTTTAAATTATATTACAGTCTAGGCTAGGATAAAATCCACCCCATTTAATCCAAATCCAAAATCCCAAGATGAAACTCAACCCAAACCCATGACTCATAGCCCATGCCTAGTGGGTCACCCATGACCTAATACCCACTTACAACAAGATATGGCTAACATAAAAAGTCAAACCATGGTAAATCAAACCCTTAATTGGTGGCTTGGAATCATCCACCATGACTCGTCCATGGGAGGGACACATGTTACCCAGCCCAAGCCTCCTTAGACTAATCTTTGATAGGTCAAGCTAGATCATCTCTGATTTGTATTATCCACCTAAGAGACCTCCAATCACCTTGGAGCTTTCTGCCACTCCTCCCTCATCTCCATGCTGACCACCATGATCAAGCCACCATGGAAACTTTCAAATTTTCCATCCACTGCCCAAAATCCTCTGAATTCCTCTAAGAACTCTTTGAGACCAACATCTCCTATGGCCTCTCATGGCTACTTAAAGAAGGAACTTGAGAGTTTTGACACACCATCAAATTCCCTTTCCAACCACCCAAACCTCTGCCTCTCAAAAAAAAAAAATCCTTATTGACCAAGGCAATTAATCCCCCATGTCCTCAGGCCACCACCACAACTAGTAAACCTAATTTCTCTATCATAATCTAGGACAATTTTCAATCTCAACATGGAACCTTTCAAAACTTAAATTTAAACCTCCCAAAAGCTTTCTTAGGCCTAAAAAACATCTCCCCAATAAAAATTTGGGCTTCTCGAGCTCTCCAATCTATCTCAACACCAACACAAGCCACCATTAGTTCTAGATTATAGCTAGGACCAAAATTAGTTCATATTGAGGCAAGGAGGAGGTTTATGACATCAAGAAGAAGCTCTCTGTTAAGCCCAATCGAAGCCATACCTCTTGGGACTAGGTATGGATCAAAATCCCTAAAATTAGGCTTGAATTTGGTCTTTTATGAAAGAAATGAACACTCCATGATCATTGAGCTGTATGGATATGTTCTTCTAGCTTAGATGAAGCTATAGGAACAATCCACAAGTGATTTGGTTAAGAAATGAGAGAAATCTTAGGGTTTAATCATGGACAGTTCTTGATTCTTCATTCCATGGGTGCGATGAACCAATGTTGTCTATTCCAGTGTATTAGACACAGATGGTGAAAGTCAAACTAAACCATGGAACCATGGAGGGAGGATGCTTGGGATCAGAGCCACATCAACTGCCGACATGGAAAGTGTGACCAACTAGAAGACGCTGCGTAGGAGTTCGAAGTGTATAAAGGATAATACAACGCTGCGTGGATAAGTAGGAACTTTGAGATTTATAAATAACTTAAATCCAAAATATGCTAAGGAACTTTAAAAATTCATAACTTGGTGTAGAAAATTTACAAAAATAAAATAAAAATACATCTGAACTAAGTGAACATATGATAAAATAATTTAAAAAAATTAAAAATAATTAACTTATACTAAATTTTAATTAATTAAATACTTCAGAGTGTATTTTAAATATTTAAAATTAATTATAAGGTGAAAAATCTAAAATTTTGATGGGAGCCTCCCTCTAATCTTAGGAACATCCTCTAATTTATCTAAGGCTAGGAATGGTCCTTTAATTGAAATTGATAAATTTCCAAGGAAACATAGGCTAATGAATAAAATGATAAATTTTGATAAATAATTGCAAAAATTAAAATAAAAATTAGAAATTTCAAAATAAAAATGGAAATTAACAAGGAAAATTAGGCTAGTGAAATTGATCCCTAAAATAATGATTTCCACTATTGAAAATCCTAAAATTAAAAATTAGAAAATTATGGGTAAAATTGTAAAATTAAAATTTTATACTTTAGCACAAAGTTGTCTCCAATTTGGGTTTAAAGCATTAAACCAACCTTGAAACTTTGATTCTAAGTGGTTAACATCATGGTTACCATTTTAGTAACCCTGAGCCAACCCAAGTTAAGAATAAACTTGGTTTAGGTGTAATTTGGCTTAGCCTAATCTATGTGAGCACATAATTAAAACCAATTTAATTGGGGTTAAGCCTGAACCACAAACAGGCTTGACATGGCTCATAATTAGCTTGGGTTTACTCTTGGGACTAACCCATACTAGACGTAAGTTAGCTCTGGGTCACTTAGGTCTATGTAACCTAAACCTAAATCTAAAATCTAACCTAACTTAGACTTAGCTATCCTTTTAGGTCAACCTACATTTGACCTAAACCTAAACACTTAGTATAACCTAACTTAAACTTAACCATCCTTTTAGGTCTAACCCACATCAGACATAAAACCTAAACAATAAGTTTAACCTAACTTAGAAATTCATCCTTTTAGGTCTAGCCAACATTGGACCTAAACCCTAACCCTAAGTCTAACCTAACATAGAATTAGCCATCTTTTTAGGTTTAACTCATATTAAACCTGTCCCTAACCCCTAGGTCTAACCTAAATTTGTCATAGTCCAACCTTTAGTTCCAACTCATCTTAGACTTAACTTATTTACTAGGTCTAACCTAACTTAGACCTAATCGAACCCTTTGGGGTTTAACCTACATTAGACTCAAATATAAACCATCTTCTTAAGTCTAACTCATATTAGACCTAAACCTTGGTCTAACCTAACTTAGATCTATCACATAGCCATTAGGTCTAACATATATTAGACCTAACTCCAACCTTTAGGTCAAACTTAACCTAGACCTAACTTTAATTTTAAACTTCCTCTAGGTCTGGCCTTACCTAGACCTAGCTTAAGTCTAACCAAAATTAGACTTAGTCTAACTTGAAGTTTTCCTAGTCTAGTCCAACCTAGACCTAATTTAGGTCAACCTAATTCAACAAAACCGCTGGGTCAACCTGACCTAACTCAGGTTCACCAAATTCAATTAAACCATCGGGTTAATTAGACAAAACTCAAGTCAACCCAAATCAACAGAAGCACTGGGTCAACCAGACCTAACTCAAGTTAACCAATTTTAACTAAACCACTGGGTCAACCTGAACTAACTTAAGTTCACCAAATTCTAATGAATTTAATTGAATGTAATCTCTATTTTATTACAATGGTTTACTATTTTAATGATTTTTAAATTTCCAAATAATTTTTGCTTTTTATTATATTTACTTCTTTATTTATGAATTTAATGGAAATTTTCATAAGAAATTGTAATTACTTAATAAAATTCTAGTATCTATCCTTGAAAGAATAAGGGAAGCACATTGAGGTCAACGACCGTCAGTGGTCCAAATTTCATTAAATTTTTACTTAGCTTTGAATTTTAATAATTTATTGGTGACTTTATAGTTTTAAGTAAATTTAGTGTTGCTTAGAAGTCATTTTTGTTTTTATTTGTTTTTCTTTTATTCTCTATGTTTCTTTGATTTTTCAACATTTAGTTTATATTTTTTACATTTTTATTTAATTATTTATGGTTTTTTTAAAGTTCTATCTATTTTTCTATAATTTATTATTTCATTTAATAGGGAATTATCTGTTTAAAATGCGGATCCTTTGTGGCTTCCCCTTAGTTGTGCTATCAGTTGCCTTTCCAGGTGATGTCTAAAGTAGGGTAGCCAATGCTTGATCTTCTTAGTTGTCTCACAACCTTGTGTTTTTAATGCCCATAGTTCTCCTTCCACTCCAGCAATGCTATCCAAATCAAATAGAATGGATCAAATAAGTTCTTTTCATCATCTCCAAGAAAGCAATGAACATGAATTTCTCATCAGAAATCACATGATGTGTGTGATTTAAAGCATGAACCTACGATCCTTTTTTGCTTGAAAGGATCTCTAAGTTGTTAGGGTGAGTTCCTATGGTCAAATTGTTGTGATTCAAAAGTTCTTTCACAAAAGACCAATTATCAAGACTTAGATCTAAGCTTTAGTGAAATACTCATGTCTACAAGGTTAGACCTCTGTTGGATGCCTGTGCCACATTTGATTGAGCTTTACAAAATTCCTCTAATATCCAATTGAATTGAATTTGAACCTTTTTATGTTCTTGATCAAATTCTCCCTTGATTTTATTGAATTATGGTGAAGAAGGCTCAAGAATGAGAAAATTCAATGTGGGAGAGCAGTTTGAAGAGGCTAGAAAGCTATGTTTTGGTGTTGGGTGGAGAAATTAATGGATGGATGCAAGGAGCAACATATGTCCTTGTTTGGGTAAGGTAAATTAATGACAGATTAGAGGTGAGTTTACTTGGAAATGGTGGAGAATCAATGGTTAAAAAATTGTTAAAAATTTGGCAAAGTTTTAGGACTAAATTGGGCGAGGATTCACCAAAGAAATTAAGAGTTAAGGATTTCTTGGTTTGGAGGAGGAATTTATAAGCAAATCTACTCAAGTTGGGCTCAAGAGGGACTAGGTGGTTAGGATAGCTTTGGGGGTTGTGAAGTTGACTAATTGGCGTTTAACATGTGTTTTGGTAAGTTAGCACTAATTATTGGTGCATTTGGATTGATCTGGATGGCTTGGCATGATTGGGTAATTTTCTTGGTTTAGGCTCACCATTGGCTCATAATTGGCTTTGAGAAGGCATGACTTGAGGGTGAGCTAATAGAGTTTGGATGGTGGCTTGAAATGGATAGATTTGGTTTGGCTTGAATCAAGTGGACTTAGCTTAGATTTAACTGGATGTGGATAGAGTTGGCAAGTGGTTCTAAGGACAATTTGTGTAAGTTTAGAGTGATGGATTAGCTAATGGGAGAGCTTAAATTGGATGGCTTTTGTTGAGACAGTTTGGTGTGGTGGACGGGTGTGTGTTTGAGTGAAAATTTTGGTGAGTTTAGCTTTATTTTGAAAATTAGAGTGATTTGAAAATTGGGATTACTAGTGCCATGATTTGGAGTGATTATGAATTTAAAAGAGTGAAGTTTATTTTCAACACAAAATGTGTTTGGGTGGACTTTAAAGTACAATGAGAGAGCAGTGAGAGAAAGTGTGAAAATTGTATTTTATTATAAATTTTGAATTTTATTAGTGAGTTACTATGTAAAATTTTTAATTACTTATTTTATTTGCAAAATTATATAAGTTTCTATTTAATTGCCTTCTTGATGTTAATTTTCATTATGATTAAATATATTTTATTTTTAATTATTTCCCAATTATTATTATTATTATTAAATTTATTTTATTTTAAAATGATTTGAATATTTCGAAGATTTTTAAAATTTTTATCATTATTTTCATTTTATTGGTTAATTTTTAATTGTATTATAATTTTTGGCTTTTGATGAAAATTTTACGTAGGGTCATTTTCAATTTTGATTTTGATTTTACTTTTGGAGTTTTAATGAATTTGATTTTAATTTTTTTTTATTGAATTTTTTATTTTGGTGGATTTTATTTTATTTATTGATTTGTTATTTTTCTTTATTTTTTTCAGAGATAAACCCTATCTTAGTTGAAGATGAATATAATGTGGATTGTGCTCTTTATGAGCCAATAAAAGAGCTATCAAGGGTCTTATGAAAGTGAGTGCAAAGTGCTTAAAAAAGAACTAGTACAAGATATAAGTCTGTAAGGTCAAAGGGTAGCTTATGGCAATTCTGCGACTATAAAAGCTCAACTTAAGCTTCAATAACTTGACTTCAATAAACTCACCCAAAGATAAAAATTCAAGGTCAAAGAATGTGAAACTATAAGAAGAGAAAAGATGCTTGAAGTTCTACCTTGATATTAGTTCAATCGTTAGTCCTCTTGGAAAAAACCACTAAGGTAACATCATGGCTAAGCCCTAACTATTAGAGAGAGAGGAAGTAAGATGGACCTCAAGATAAACCTCAGTATGATGAAAAAGTGAGGATGAACATCAACATTAAAATCAATAACAAAGGATGAACATCAAATTAAGGATGTATCTAAAACGTATCAAAGCATGGACTGAAGGCCTTCATAAGGACTAGATAACCAATGAGTTTATCTTAGTTATAGGCTGGACTGTATAGGGGGAAAATACTCTACCAACCATTATTTTGTGTTTCTTTACGATGACACTTGGTCACACCCATCCTTTCTATATTTTTGGTTTATTTTTTTCATTTTTGTTTTATGTATGTGATTATTTTTTATGGTTTACTTTTTATGCTTGATTAAAAATGTGATACTTTTTATTAGTGGTTTAATTTTTTATCCTATATTACTCTTGTAGGCTCTTAGGTTGAGCTTTTTTATCTAATGTAAAACAACATAAGTCTAAATTTTATTTAAAAAATGTCAAAATCAAAACAAGAACAAAAAATAAATTGATTGCAATTATAACTCAGAAAAATATTGCATATAAAAGATAAAATTGACTTATAATCCTTGATTATGGTAGACATACAAAGACCACATTTAGGCATATGCATGCTTATTTTTTATTCTTCTTATCTTTAGGCTTTCGCTTATTTCACCAAAAGGGTGAATTTAACCTATAAGGTTCATTTTTCTTTAAAGACTAATTCTATCTTTCATACTTAACTTAGCCTTAAGATCTTCCATGTATGCATCATTAAAGAATATATACCTTTACACAGTTTGATCGACTCCCATTAATAAAATATGAACTTAATAATTTTTTTTTAATGGATAACTTTTAAAATTAAATTATAAAAATTATTTTACATTAGCTATTGGCATACCAGTCATGCTTAGGCATTTTAATTTTCATAATTAAGTTAAAAGGCCTATTTCTATCTCTAAAATTAACAACCTATCTTATCTTACACATTTCATAAGATCTTACTTGTGGTTGGTTTAGCTAGTAGTCCAACATCGACAGAATTATAAGTCTAATGGAGTCAGACCCATTTCAATCACTTATGGGATTATTCTATAAGCCTCTTTTGCTTGTATTTTTTATTAGACTAAGTTTAAAATTTTACTTAGTTAGTGAACCTCGCCTTTAATTTTAGGATTTTGGTGTTGTTTATCTCGAATCAACATAAATTTTCACCTTCTAGGTTTTCTTTCGATCATATATCATTAGGATATAAATCCTAATTTAATTTTAATTTCTCAACTTTAAAAAACTAAAAAAATAATTTTTAAAACTTATAAAGCCCAATTGTAGGACAGTAGAAGTGTCACTAAGCTTCTCAGTATCAAGAAACTTCTTACATATACTCCTATGACTTATAAAGAAAGCTTTCCAAAATGATCTTTTCAATTTGATAGTCTTAATTAAACAATCATGAAAACCAAACTTTAAAAATCTTGAAGACATAGCCTCATCCATAATTATAAGTTTTTTAAGAGATTTATCTCTTGAAGAGTAATTCATTGTAGGGGTTTATCCAAATAGAAAATGTATGACCAAGATTAATCGAAGTCCTATATAGCTTTCAGGTTAAGAGTGGAAAAGATTCATTAGTTTAAATATCAACCCATTAAATATTAAATAAAATTCATTATTTGTGTAGTTGAAGTCATCATAAAGTAATATAGTTATCTTTTGAAATATTATATTACTTTTGATGATTCAAAAAAAAAATTAACATATTCAAAATCTATGTGATGGATAAAAAAAAAACAACAAACCTTAAAGAAGTACCAGTTTAGTTGTTTGATCCTAATATTGAAAAATATTCATGAAAAAGGTGGTAAAAAATATTTTTCCAATAAGTTTATTAATAGATAAGGGATTGTAGGATATTTTATGAAAATGGAGAATTCAAGAGAGAGTGTGCTTACAGTCCATAGTAAGTAGAATTTTATTTCCTTGGTGAGAGAAGGAGATAGATTTTTCATTGCCTACTTTGAAGCTCTTTAAGCTAGGACAGGGAGAATATTTCTCCATTTTTTAAAGGTGGGAAATGAGATAAGTGGAGGTGCTCAAACTCCATTCTAAGGCAACTTTTTTTTGTAGTGGAGAGCTATGTTATTGATTGCAATGGTGTCGTGGGTTTTTCTTATAGTTGCGATTTAAGTGATTTTGATAGTTGGTGATTGATTGTCAATCTTTGTGACAAATTTGAAAGATTATTGAGTGTCATCCACTTTAACAATTGGTGGATTATTTGTTATATTTAATATGGAAAAATTTGTATCTACATTTTTATAAAAAAAATCCTCAAGAGCTTTTACAATTTATGCTATTGAAACAAAATGAGATTTATAAAGAGAGTTTTATTTTTCGCATTTAATAGTGGCATTAACTTCCTCATTCCAGTATATTTAATAAAGATCTTCTAGGGTGACATGAGTTAATTTGGTCATTACAACAATTGTAAAGGCATTAATGGAAGATCATTGGTAAAATAGTTAATATGTCTTCATTTTTTGAGATGAGATCCTTTTTTTATTATGTTGTCTAAAGAGTTTCAACGTTACTAAATTTTACATCATGGTGTGAGTTCTCATAGAGATACTCTAGAGCTCATTGTTGAGTTAATTTAATTTGGATTAGTTAGAACATTGTAACCTTCATTAAAGAGTTTTCTAAATGCAGGAGTGCTTTGGATATGCTTGTCTATATGAGAGGATATAAGCATAAATGTTGAAGATGACAGTGGTGATGTTTTAGTTTATCAAATGCCAAAGGGTATAATTTGGGTTTCATAAGTGATGAAAGGGTATCTACGGAGAGGCTTTTGGAAGGCTAGTGAGTTGTACATTTAAGGAATGAAATAGATTTATTTATGAAGAAGAGTGAGTATTTGTGCCTTCCAAATAGAATATCAGTTAATGGTAGAGATTAGTGGATATGGTTTTAATATGTGACATTAGAAATTAATGGTCAATGTTTTTTTTTTTTTTGAGTAGTTTTAATCCATAGGCTTCATGTCTTGGATGTCATATTAAACTAATGGATATATAATAGATGGAAGAAAAACAACAAAGCCTATAATTACTTGTGGTAGGCCATGTTATTATTGCATTACACATTCACAAACATGATACATAGTAGTAGTTATGTTAGTGACAAAATCACATAAAGGCTTGTATTGCTAAGCATGGTTTATATCTAACCATTTTGGCTGAGTGTGTTGTTACAGATTACTGGTTGAATAGAAGGGTGATGACTTCTCTAATAATATATATATATATATATATATATAT
>NEWO01000781.1:88910-101906 GCA_003013225.1 Phalaenopsis aphrodite | reverse complement strand
AAAAAAAAACAAAATAAATAGCAAAAACGAAATAACCATTTTCTAAAACACATTTTCTCTCTGCAGCCATAATCAACCCTAAAATTTCAATTTTTTATGCACAAAAAAGCTTGCGGCTGCCATTGCACCAGCTTCAGTGGAAAGGGCAGTCATTGCTGTTTCAAGGTGGGAATGAAGGACGGGTAAGCGGCAGCCATTGCAGCTGCTCCGGTGGAAAGAGAAAGCAGGTGGCGATAAAATGAAGCGCAATGGTGAACGCGATACCTGAATTCGGGGAGGGCGAGGGCGAGGGGAGAACAGAGGGTCGAATGTTACCTCATTTGCGTCGACCTCCGCGAGGGTGAGGAGCTAATAAGATCGGGGAGGGAGACAGGGAGGGAGAGGGGGAGAGGGGCACGGGAGGAATTCTTTCCCCTAACGCGCACAGAAGATGCAAGACGCGGCCCTTTTTCCACTTCTCCGTCTCTTAACAAAATTGCTCAAGTGCGTCGGAGCGGCAGGAAAAAACTGAGCCGAACGTGTTTTTCAAACAAGCATGCGACGTTTTTATATTGTCACCACACCTAATAAGCTGCCCCAAAGAGGCCCTAAATCATCATTTGAATATGTGATTTCCGCATGCCATAATTTCTTGTACCAAAAATGAGTCCTATTTTTCTCATTTCCATTATTCCAATCTCATATATCAATACTGAAACAAAGTTGCATTTTCTCCCCCAGAAAGGTCCCTTAATGGAGTACATGGACCCATCTATATATATATATATATATAGATATATCGATAAGCGCAATAGAATTAATAAAACAATTTTCCCACTAATTTTACATGAGAAAAAAAAAAAACAAACGTTTTACTTTCATAAATGATAATTACATATAAATGCAACAAATTCAAGCCATTATAGACGGAACCCAACACAATTAAATACATAAAGTCACTAAGAAAGGAAGGCATCTAACAAAATATAGTAATAATAAACAATGCATGTGAGGTTGAGCGGCAACTGACAAAAATATTCCACAAGATACTAAATCTGGAGACAGCTTAATGATAAGGACACCACCACGATCAATCATGTTTTCGAATCCTTCACCAACACGCTTTATCAAGCCGGCGCCGCCGCCCCCTCAGCTGCAGGTGGCGGCGTGGAGATTGTTTCCTCATCCTCCACTGTCTTGCCTTCAATCTTCTCTACTGATTCCTGTGCCTTCTTATCCTCCTCAGTTATGGCCACTTCTTTCTCAGTTGCGGTCACGGAGGTCTCGTCGGCCGGAACCAAGGTGGACACCTTCTCAAGTATGAATACTACGGGAGCCGAGACGTTGCCCGGCCCCAAACTGGAGACAGCCTCGCTTATGTGCTTCGATCCAGGGAACTCTGCCAGAATCATTATACAAATATTAACATCTACTGAGCAAAGTATATATACATGATTTGAAACTTTTTAGAGATTAAAAGATCATTTTTTTAAGGAAATTCGTATTTGGCATATGCCGCTAAGTCCTATGATGAGAGTGCCCAAATATTTGAGAATTCAACGCCACTCGTGATCGAACCCGTGATCTGAGGGGACTTATAGAGAATCCCGCCAACCATCAGGGGCACGGCTTGCGGCACAACCTCTCTTGTTATATTTTCGTATTTCAATGAAAGTTTGTGTGCTAGACATGTCTGCATACCAATCTTCGCGAGTTCATCAATAAAATTGGTGACAAGGCTGGAGTGCTTCTTTATCCCGGCTTTAGTACGTTCCTTGACTAAAATCTGTTTCATAATTCGATTTACTTGAACATGAAAAACAAAAGTTGAGCATAAAGATTATATATCTAAGAAAATGAAAGCTATATATTTATATATATACCTTGATCTCAGTGGAGGAAGCTTCATAGATCTTCAAAACCTTGGGCTGGAGCTCAGTCTTATTCTCTTCGAATTCTTTGTTAATCTCTTCCTTGGAGTCATCAAATGACTTGCAAGCCTCAGCAGCGGCCTTCTTGCTTCCGTTTTTCTCGAACACTTTCTTTATCTTCGGAAGAACCTTATCTTTCCAGTACCCCATCTTGCTTAGGGCGACACACAGCGTTAACTTCTCGGCGTCCTCTTAATTTTTTCAGGACGTGCAAACAAAAGAGGATCAGTGGTTGCAAGCTTAGAGACTTACGAAACAAATATAAATAGGAGGATTTAGAGACACACATCATATAAATTTGTATTGATTTTTTAATCTTTCTATTCAAAACATATTTGCTTAAGAAGTTAAAATATTGGAGAAATAAGTATTTAAATAAAAGGATTATGTGATATAAATACATGCTTCTTAAAGGCCTCTTTTATTTCTAGGAATTAGGAGGTCGCCCACGGCCACGCTGTCATGATTATAGTAATAGAGATGGTAGCGGTACAGATTCAGCTGCAGGATCACAGCTGTCTTGGCTTAAGGCTCCACATTAATTGGACGGCCTGGATTCACTGTCAAGCGGTGATTGATTGATACTAAAGTTTCGTGTAGCTGTCAGTGTGGCGCAGGATGGAAATACGGGTATTTGCGTGAATAGATAAGGCAATATGGAATACTGGCAGGATTTTTTCCTTGGAAAAAAGACTCGCGTGGTTTTAGGTTTTGGGGCTTCGAGCAAATTTAGGTGGTTATGATTAAATTTCAACTGAAATTCACCTGAAAGCTTATAATTTTTTTTTAATTTTAATTGTTTTTAAGGGATTGGTTGAAAGTTACAAACATTGTTAGTTCCGATGAATTCATGGTGAAAATCAGGAATTCAACGAAAGTTCAAGTCATTTAAAAAAAAAAATTTATAGTCATAAAATTTCAACAATATTACCGCTAGAATTATTAAATTATTTAAATTTCAAAACTTAATTTTAGTTAATGCGTTAAATTAGATTTATTATAATAAATAAAATAAGAATAATCGAAATCACGATTAAATTTAATTGTTCATGTTAATGAAATTAATAGAGCTGTCAAAGAGAAAAAAAACTTTATGTTGAGATTCAAACAAAAATAACAATCCAAACGTTTATTCAATTGATAGAAGTTAGGTTAAGTAAATATAAAGTAAAAAAATGCAAATACTTAAACTCTAAGTTTTGTAATATTATATATAGTCGACTCTGACCCATGCAACCTACGGATAGAACAACTGTTACGACATATATGACCAACTAGGACCTATATGGCTCACAGCTTGTGCAACTTCTAACTCCGGCACCTGTGTCATATGAATGTCATCGTAGCTCACTGCTACAACCTTTGTGACTAACTATAACATATGTGGTCCACAACTTTTGCATGTCTTGATTCTGGTCAAGCGGCCTAAGGACATCATCACAACTCAACACTACGACATATGTGGCTCACAACTCATGCAACTCTTAACTCCAACCTCTGCAACCTACGAACATCACCATTGCTCACCATTATAGCCAATAAGACTTACAACTCTTGCAACTACCGACCCCTGCTTCTACGACCTATGGACGTCTTCAGTGCTCCTCATCATGACCTATATGACCAACATGGCTCATACAACTTCCAACTATAGTTTTTGTGGCCTGCCGACAGTATCGTAGGTCATCACTATAGCTTATGTAAGCAATTGCGGCCTATGTGGCTCATATCTTCTACAACATTCTATTACAATCAACGTGACCAATTGATGCTTCTAAAAGCAAGCATCTATAACCCACATAGTCAACTATTGTCATAGCTTTCAACTATGACATACATGATAAGTTAATGCTACAACTATTATCTACAACATTCACAACAGGCTACTACCTCCATAATAACTAACTACAACCCTTGCATCCAACCATCACCGAGAACTAAACTCATTACAGCTGGATTAGAGTTTTTATTGATGAACTACTGTTATAAACTTACAATGATATACTTTTAAGTTCTCTTTCCCCAACTCAAGAGAAGAGTGAAGTTATATACTCACCATTTATAAGGATTTTTTAAACTTGGCTAGACCTTACAGTTTTTCCCTTCCAAGCTTTCATATAAAAAAACGAGTTTTCTCCTCCTTCCAAATTCTCTTTAACTATCTGAGTGTGTGTTGGGGTTTTGTTCAACACTAAGATGATAATTTGTTACTCTACCATCACAAAAAATCTAACAAGCATCAGTTTGACTATGATTATGGGAAAAGAGGTCCTGTTTGATACTCTCTTCAAATCTGAGACACCAAGTTTGTACTTCATTTCTCAATGATATACATCATCCAACTGATAAAGGAACCTCATTCGCACCTCTTTAAGATCATCTATGAAGAATTCTTTAATGTTAGAGGAAACCTTCATTACTATATTGAAATTTCAACAACCCAAACACAATAGTTGTAGGATAGTCTTGTCGCAACATACCCAAAAATAAAGTCTATGACAACTTCTTACGGGTTAGGGGGCAAC
Organism: Phalaenopsis aphrodite; assembly: GCA_003013225.1. Taxonomy (NCBI): domain Eukaryota; kingdom Viridiplantae; phylum Streptophyta; class Magnoliopsida; order Asparagales; family Orchidaceae; genus Phalaenopsis; species Phalaenopsis aphrodite. The sequence goes on along the minus strand of NEWO01000781.1, from coordinate 97,471 downwards.
CTTCAATACAGTCTTGAAAGATTATTTACATTAACTTTATGGGCACAGCTAAGGTAGGGTAGTCATCCAATGTTTCATTCAAAACTTAAATCTTTAAAAAATGCTTCCGATTAAGCAAAAACATCATAAATAAACTTCCACAGCACCCCCACCATACTGAAGTTCTTCCTCAACTAGATGGGGAAGCTATATTCTTTAAGTTTTGATACCTGGCTTGCTTTATAAGCTCATGAGGAAAACACCCTATTAAGGGATGACAAAATTCATAAGTAGCAATTTGTAAGTTGCCAAATATTATTTTTGTGTATGGATGCAACCATATTTTCATGAAAAAATATAGTCCATTGTGACATACGCCATAGTCTCAAGAAACACAACGCATCTCTGTCACCTCATTCTAAGTGTAATCAAACCCAAAGGGAATTTATTTGACCTCTTCAATCACAGACTATGGTGGCGAATCAAAAGCTTTAACTAATAGCCTCAAATATGTCAATAAATACTTCATGAATTTCCTTTTACCTCTTCCATAAAAAGTTACAATAAGTCAACCATTCAAGGTGGATTTTCACATGACTTTGTCTATTACATGTCAGCACTAGTATCTCCAGCTATAAAATCTAGGACAGGTCTTACAACCTTGACAGATTCTCCTTTCAACTCTGTTCTAAGACTAGTTAATTCATTGAGCATCTTCAGCCATACAACCTGAGGCATCTCTTGCATTCTTCAGAGATTACAATTGACTTCTTCATTACACACTATTGTTGTTGAGCAAATGCACTCTGACCACATGACCTAGAAAAAGTTAAATATTATTAGTGAAGGCCTTGAAGTTGGGCATCATTGTTGTGTACAAAGGCATGACTAACTTTCTTTATATTTTGCACATTTTTATGAAAAAAGTGTATTTTTATGTTCTTCTTGCAGGTACAATAAATAGTAGAAGTAGAATGAAGTGGAAAAAAATAGAGCGAAGTCGAGGTGACATGGAGCAAATTGAAACTCAGGCGACTGACACCAAGGCGCTAACCATTAGGTGCCAAGGTGCTCCTACCAAGCACCTTGGTGCCATCTACATGGGCTCCTAGAGACCACTGCTTACCTAACCAAACAGAGAGGCTGATGCTCAGTGGTGTCTAGGCACTAGAACCTGCTGGGTAGTTTTTTACAGTTTTTCCTCCACGATTTTGAGAGTTATGGAGACGTTATAGGGGGTTCCTTGGAGGATGTTGAGTACTTTTGAACACTCGGGAAGTCCATGTAAAGTACGGAGTCGGAGTCTTGTAGTAGGGGAAGATAGTTTGCATTTTATTGAAATTTTGGTGAGGAATTTGAGTGATATTGTAAAGAGGATATTCAACAAAGCAGCAAAAGAGGAATTTCCAGCACTTTGTAAAGGGGAAAAACTATGTATTGTGTACTCTTTTGTACTGTAATTTTCTATAAACATAGTTCTAGTGAATTTAATTTGTTTCAAAGATTTTTTTATGACAATTCCTTCATTCTTTGTGAGTTGTACTTTTTACCTTTCATATTTTGGTGAATAAGTAGGAAGTGTAAGATATTAGAATATTATCAAAATTGGTTTTTTACTTTTTAATATGATGAGTATTCTTCAAAGCTTCATTTACTTCTATTGTTCAAACCAAATTTTTCTTCAATTAGCTCTCAAGTTAAATTTATGTCCCTGTGCTTTCTAATTTATTATAATCACTCTGTTCGCCTCCTAGGTTTGATGAGATTCTCTGTGCTTTCCATCCAAATGTGTTCAGGTCAAAAAATCAATCAAGAAAGTCAACCAACAACATTCTCAAAATAAATTACAATGACAACAAAACAAATGAAACAACAACTAAGGAAAACAACAAACCAAAACCTCCAAAAATTCAACTTTTTCTAGTCTCAAGGGCATCATCCTTATACTATCCTAGTTAATATTTGGAGAAGAAGTAATCTTTCAAATACAATTGGAAAACACAGACTAGTTCAAGAATAGAAAAACTCCTTCAACAATTAACAAATCAAATCAACAAACCTAAAGTCTTCATAGCACAAAAAAATTGTACAAGAAAACTCACATTTTTCTTCTTCGGATCCATCGGAAGTTGGAGCACATCCAACTTGGCACCATCACAATGGGACCAGGTTAATTGATCTAAATCTAGTCACGTTTATTTTTGGAGATCAGCCCTTTAGGCTAATAATTCTAAGCAGGGATGTCTTATAAGTCTCTTTCTAATTTATCCAATCACATATAAAAAGAAGCTTTCTCTTGGTCCATCAAAAGTTGTAGCATGCCCCATGTGGCATCATCATGATGTGACCAGTTTGTTTGACTTCAAATCACTCAAGGCTAATTTTGGTCCTCAATCCTTTGAACTATTAACCTGAAAATAAGATGAATTTAACACATATATGTTTTAGCTTAGCCCATTGTAGCCTTTATTTAAACCTTCTTCAGGTCCATTGGAAGTTGTAATACGCCTAATGTAGCACTAACACAATGTGTTTAGGTTGATTGACCTCCCTATTCTCGTTAATCCTTTGAGTAGTAAATCTGAGTTAAGGTATGTATTACTTACATCCAGTATACTCATTCATCAAACTTAGTTTGATCCTATTCAAATTATCCATAATTTTAGCTTTGGTCCATCTGAAGTTTGAGCATGTCCACATGACACCAGTTGATCAATCCTTTGAAAGTTAAGGTTGTTTTTGTGGATTAATAATTTTTGATCATAACTTTGAGTTAATGTGAATCTTTTCATGAACTTTTCTCTTAATCAAGCTTATCGTACCTCAATGAGATATTTTGTTCCATCTTTCAGAGCCTCTCAGTTTTGGTTTGTCTATTCAAACCCAACAAAACTGACCAACCAAAACTGACTCCTTGATTAAATAAAATTAGGCAAGGTTATGCATATGTAACCATTCCCTAGAGTTAGTCATTGATTGACTCTATGTTAAAATGTTGTAAAAGTTAGAGTGGACTAACTTATAAAGTCACAATGGCTTGTTGATGCCAATGTAACTCCGAGTCCAATCAAATAAGCACTTTATACTTTTAAATCTAAGACAAATTAATGGACACATTTCCAATCATATAGCCTATTTAATTCCTACAAAAAATGTTTCCCTTCCCAGGCCCATGGATTGTTAGTTAACAATAGCTGATCTCGAAGGTCCACACCTTGGCTGAGTAAATGTAGAGTATAAGCATTATTATCTAGTTCAATCATTGAATACCATGTAGTAAAGCAGTTAGATCTGGTTTTTCCTTGACCATTCCCTTCCACAGGTCTAGCTAAGGATNAGATGATAATTTGTTACTCTACCATCACAAACAATCTAACATGCATCAGTTTCACTATGTTTATGGGAAAAGAGGTCCTGTTTGATACTCTCTTCAAATCTGAGACACCAAGTTTGTACTTCATTTCTCAATGATATACATCATCCAACTGATAAAGGAACCTCATTCGCACCTCTTTAAGATCATCTATGAAGAATTCTTTAATGTTAGAGGAAACCTTCATTACTATATTGAAATTTTAACACCCCAAACACAATAGTTGTAGGATAGTCTTGTCGCAACATACCCAAAAATAAAGTCTATGACAACTTACTGGTTAGGGGGCAACCTTCAATACAGTCTTGAAAGATTATTTACATTAACTTTATGGGCACAGCTAAGGTAGGGTAGTCATCCAATGTTTCATTCAAAACTTAAATCTTTAAAAAATGCTTCCGATTAAGCAAAAACATCATAAATAAACTTCCATAGCACCCCCACCATACTGAAGTTCTTCCTCAACTAGATGGGGAAGCTATATTCTTTAAGTTTTGATACATGGCTTGCTTTATAAGCTCATGAGGAAAACACCCTATTAAGGGATGACAAAATTCATAAGTAGCAATTTGTAAGTTGCCAAATATTATTTTTGTGTATGGATGCAACCATATTTTCATGAAAAAAATATAGTCCATTGTGACATACGCCATAGTCTCAAGAAACACAACGCATCTCTGTCACCTCATTCTAAGTGTAATCAAACCCAAAGGGAATTTATTTGACCTCTTCAATCACAGACTATGGTGGCGAATCAAAAGCTTTAACTAATAGCCTCAAATATGTCAATAAATACTTCATGAATTTCTTTTTACCTCTTCCATAAAAAGTTACAATAAGTCAACCATTCAAGGTGGATTTTCACATGACTTTGTCTATTACATGTCAGCACTAGTATCTCCAGCTATAAAATCTAGGACAGGTCCTACAACCTTGACAGATTCTCCTTTCAACTCTATTCTAAGACTAGTTAATTCTTTGAGCATCTTCAGCCATACAACCTGAGGCATCTCTTGCATTCTTCACAGATTACAATTGACTTCTTCATTACACACTATTGTTGTTGAGCAAATGCACTCTGACCACATGACCTAGAAAAAGTTTAATATTATTAGTGAAGGCCTTGATGTTGGGCATCATTGTTGTGTACAAAGGCATGACTAACTTTCTTTATATTTTGCACATTTTTATGAAAAAAAGTGTTATTTTATGTTCTTCTTGCAGGTACAATAAATAGTAGAAGTAGAATGAAGTGGAAAAAAATAGAGCGAAGTCGAGGTGACATGGAGCAAATTGAAACTCAGGTGACTGACACCAAGGCGCTAACCATTAGGTGCCAAGGTGCTCCTACCAAGCACCTTGGTGCCATCTACATGGGCTCCTAGGGACCACTGCTTACCTAACTAAATAGAGAGGCTGATGCTCAGTGGTGTCTAGGCACTAGAACCTGCTGGGTAGTTTTTTACAGTTTTTCCTCCACGATTTTGAGAGTTATGGAGACGTTATAGGGGGTTCCTTGGAGGATGTTGAGTACTTTTGAACACTCGGGAAGTCCATGTAAAGTACGGAGTCGGAGTCTTGTAGTAGGGGAAGATAGTTTGCATTTTATTGAAAGTTTGGTGAGGAATTTGAGTGATATTGTAAAGAGGATATTCAACAAAGCAGCAAAAGAGGAATTTCCAGCACTTTGTAAAGGGGAAAAACTATGTATTGTGTACTCTTTTGTACTGTAATTTTCTATAAACATAGTTCTAGTGAATTTAATTTGTTTCAAAGATTTTTTTATGACAATTCCTTCATTCTTTGTGAGTTGTACTTTTTACCTTTCATATTTTGGTGAATAAGTAGGAAGTGTAAAGATATTAGAATACTATCAAAATTGGTTTTTTACTTTTTAATATGATGAGTATTCTTCAAAGCTTCATTTACTTCTCATTAGTTAACCCTTACTGTGATCCATAATGACTCGGGAGATTTATGGAGGAATGATTAGAATATTCACGTTGACTATAGGGTATGATGAAAAAGTAAACTATAGAGAGATGCAAATAGATAGGTAAATAATCTTTGATCGATTCAATTTGTGGTTTAGGAATTAAAACCAGTTTAACCGAACTTCTTTAAGCACTCGGGACAGAGTAAACAAGAGAGTTGCTTCTATTTGTCACTAGCTACAGTTAAAATTTAAAATATTCATTTCCCTACACACCACTTATAGCATTGCATAGAAGGGTAGATTTAAATAATTTGATTTTTCATGAATTCAAATATATTTAGTAGGATTTCTATAGGAATAAACCTTCAATAGTAGTTTGCTAGAATTTAGTATGACTAGTTATAACAACATAAACCCAATTTTACTTACAAGATACAACCAATTTTAGTAAGCTAGAACTTCTCTTAAGCTTAATTATGTCACGCTCTGTGGGATCGATATTTCAGACTAAAAAATCCTATACTACTTGTATGATAAATATACTTGTGTGAGACCCATGCATTTAGAATTAGAGTGTACCAAAGTCTTAGACACTGCTGCAAGTTAGGTAATTAAACATCATCTCAAAAGTTGGACAACAATGTATTGTAACCACCTAGGAGATGGGATAACACAATTTTGAAGAAAAGACAAAAGTTATTTTAAAAAATATCAAAATTTTTACTACATCAATTAAAAGAAAGGTGTGCATACAAAAACATTTCCAATCTGACTCATACAAAAAAGCATCAATAAAAATGCAAGAAAAGTGAAAAAAAATATGCCAATCTACTTTAGCTTTCTCTTATTCATCAAAATTACACTCCTCCGAGCTATCATTGACTTATGAGCTTTTCAGGCTGGAAGAGGGATTATTTAACTCCAGGATGAAAGACATTTCCTAAGAGATGATAGTTTTCTATTCTTCTCTTCAAAGATCAACATCCTATCTAAAAATCATGTAATGTATTCGTACTCTGATTAAGATTAGTTCGTGTCTGTCAGTGCAATTTTTGGTTTTGGAGGAGTTGCCCGTAAGAAGCTGTCGATCACCGGAATCAAAATCCCGTCGCCTGATTCGGAAGGACGTTTAATTTACATATATATTATGTTTTAAAAAAATATGAAATCAAACTGACCCCATATTTTTCATAGTTTAAATGAAAGAACGTTGTACCTCGAATCCTGTATCTATCCCGAAGGATAAACACAAGACTTGAGGATGAGGCTCGATCAAATAAACTAATGAATATATGATATCTATTTGGTCTGCGAAACCTTTGTATTTGCCGACAGGTTCCCCTATTTAATATAAATAATTAAATAAGGTTTATATTAAGCTAGGTTCGGACATGCTTCCTATAAGGGCAAACACCTATAGTTAATTACATCTTAAATGATCAAAGTCACCTAAGAAGACTCTCGATAAAAATCAGGAAATTTTATCTTCAAGGAGTTTTAAAGGGTAAGACTTTTCAATAAGATCAGAAGTAGAGGTGTGAAAGGGGATTGGTTCAAACTTGGAACATTTTGTTGTAGAGTCCAAAGGAGGAAGAACTAGAGGATGTCATGGATCCAGAGGAGAACCTCAGTGACATCTCAAGCTATCCTAATGTTTGGCTTCAATTTTAAGGAGAAATGTTTAAGTGTTTCATCCTGCCAATTTTATTTATTAGGGCTTACATTCATGTGAAACGATCACACAAATAGCCTGGAAGATGTGAGGGTTTAGGTCGTGACGGACAACAACCTCAGAATCTTAATACGAGTTATGGCTTATATTATATAGCAGGGCTGTACAAAGGCCTAAAGATAAGTTGAGGATTTACGTTGCATAAGAAAACAACCTCGAAGTCCTATGACTTTGTTGTTTAAGTTTAAGGAAGGAAGATTGGTTTAGCTGGGGAAGACAGGTTTTGCTGTTGAAGATGGTCGTGTTGCCCCTCATGCTAGCTCCAAGCTCCTTGCCGTGATGAATTTAAGTTCTCTAATGTGTCAAGTTATGATGTTAAATCAGGTGGCTCTATGGTTGAAGTTCTTTAAATTTTATGAAGGCATATTAAAGTTGATTAGAGCGCACCGGTTAGGATCCTACGGTTCCCTTGTTCCGACACCACTATTTTCTATTGAATTTACTTAGTCCAAATGAATTTACTAAACTCAACTTAATGAGTTCCATAATTTCATTTAGACCGTGGAAAGCATCGTTAGCAACCGTAGGTTACCTCATCTGAGGAATTTCTGATCATCCGATAGAGATGTCTTAATTTAGTTAAAGTTATAGTTTTATGTGATGTTTGTGATTAAATTTTGAATTGTTTTATATTTTGAATGTTGTGGCGGTGAATTTTATCTTGGTTGATTTTAGTTTTGGTTTTGGTTATGGTTATAGTTAACATGTAAGTTTATGTAGGTAAATGCAAGCATGAAACATATAAGGAAAAGGCAGAAGAAAGACGGTACTATAAAGTGTAGAAGCGTACCTGACGAGTCTTCTCGTTCCACCACCTGAAACTTGAAAATGCATGTGAGGGCATTTATGAAGAGCATGAAAATTAGAGTTCTGAGGGGTTTTCCTAACGCTATGTTGTATTTTGGTGAGTCCTTAAAAGTTTAATTAACGATGATTTCATTAAGCGAAAAGTATTAAGTTTAATAGGTCTTTGAGGTATCCAATAAGTTAGGAGAGGGAAGCAGGTCTATGCCTCCCTCTCATCAACTAGTGAAAAGCCTCGAGTCCATTTAAACTTATTATGTTGCTTAATGGTTCATCCTGTAAATATCCTTAATGCTCAGTGAACAATGATGTCTGAATTATCCCTAAGAATAGAGTGATTATCACTTGTGATTCAATTTAAGAATTATGTGGGTGAAGACCCTTAAAGGGGCAAGTTAGTGTAATTTGGACACTTAGCCAAATTTTAATCCTAATTGGGCTTATTGGTGTTTCAAAGATGTTTGATTTAATTATGTTTATTTCTCTAATCCTCATTTAGTCAATTTTTGATTTAGCCTAAGTCACTACTAAGCCCTTTAAGACCTAGGTGAGTGTCTTAATTAGAGGGTTAAGTTTTAAGTAGTCATAATTCATGATTTAAATTTTATTTGAAAGTCAACATAGGGGTGTTAAATTGATTATTTATTGACTTCAGAAGTCATACCCCTAAGTCCAGGATCATTTAATTTTAATAAGCTTCCAAATTTTGATAATTTAGAAATTTTATTAATCTTAAT
>NEWO01000781.1:57196-83231 GCA_003013225.1 Phalaenopsis aphrodite | reverse complement strand
AAAGGGGAGTCTTACTCCTATCTCGGAGATGTAGGTAGAGAATTGGAAGCTATGGAGGGGCCTTACACCAATCTCGAAAGGTTGGTAGAGAATTGAAAGCCGTTGAGGGGACTTACACCAATCTTAAAGAGGTTGGTAGAGAATTGGAAGCCGTTGAGGGGACTTACACCAATCTCGAAAGGGGTTGGTAGAGAATTGGATGTCATTGAGGGGCCTTACACCAATCTCGAAAGGTTGGTAGAGAATTGGAAGTCGTTGAGGGGACTTACACCAATCTCAAAAGGGGTTGGTAGAGCATTGGAAGCCGTTGAGGGGCCTTACACCAATCTCAAAAGATGTTGAGAATAAGATGCGATGTTCCACAAAGGGGAGTCTTACTCCTATCTCGAAGATGTAGGTAGAGAATTGGAAGCCGTGGAGCGGCCTTACACCAATCTCAAAGGGTTGAGTATTGGATGCGATGTTCCATAAAGGGGAGTCTTACTCCAATCTCAAAGATGTAGGTAGAGAATTGGAAGCCGTGGAGGGGCCTTACACTAATCTTGAAATGTTGGTAGAGAATTGGAAGCCATTGAGGGGACTTACACCAATCTCAAAGAGGTTGGTAGAGAATTGGAAGCCGTTAAGGGGAGTTACACCAATCTCGAAAGGGGTTGGTAGAGAATTGGAAGCCATTGAGGGGTCTTACACCAATCTCAAAAGGTTGAGTATAGGATGCGATGTTCCATAAAGGGTAGTCTTACTCCTATCTCGATGATGTAGGTAGAGAATTGGAAGCCATGGAGGGGCCTTACTCCAACCGTCAGAGGGTTGAGTATAGGATGCGGTGTTCCATAAAGGGGAGTCTTACTCCTATCTCGATGATGTAGGTAGAGAATTGGAAGCCGTGGAGGGGCCTTACACCAATCTCGAAAGGTTGGTAGAGAATTGGAAGNGGGGCCTTACACCAATCTCGAAAGGTTGGTAGAGAATTGGAAGCTATTGAGGGGACTTACACCAATCTCAAAGAGGTTGGTAGAGAATTGGAAGCCGTTGAGGGGACTTACACTAATCTTGAAAGGGGTTGGTAGAGAATTGGAGGCCGTTGAGGGGCCTTACACCAATCTCGAAAGGTTGAGTATAGAATGCGATGTTCCATAAAGAGGAGTCTTACTCCTATCTCGAAGATGTAGGTAGGGAATTGGAAGCCGTGGAGAGGCCTTACACCAATCCTCAGATATTGGGAGTCAAAATTTGGGTACTAACCCCAAGAGTCATATGAAAACATTGTAGAGAGTTTGTGATGTTGAATTTGCAGAAATGTGTCATGTGAAAAGGTTGATTCTGTTGAAGAAGATTTGTAGAGCTTTGTGCGGTTTTAGAATGTGAATTTCCGTGGGGATGTGAAGAGATTCAATGAAGATAAAGATGGTTGTGCTGCGCGCACAAAGAGTTAGAAACTCCAAAAATGAGAGAATCCACTCAATAGATTCATTTTCTTTTCTTATTGTTTTTATCACATTTAATTTTTCAAAATATGTTTTTAAATTTTAATTTTAATTGGTTGATTTTCAAAAGAAATTTGTTTTGTTGTTTATTCATTGGTGATTATTTTTATTTAAATTTTATTTATTGTTAAAGATTTGTTGTTTCGTTTTTTGTTCATTGAAATTCTAAACCAACGCATGGTTCGTGGCTTTCATCCATCGCACAAAAAGGCAACTGACAAAAAGGCACATTTCAGAGAGAAATTTCCATTAATCTGCTTCAACAAAGATGTCATAGATTGAACATGGGCTGACGCCTAAAAATGTACAATATATAGTCCATGTCGAAGTACATTCAGAACATCTCATGTCATGATTACATTGTCGGCTGAATATATTAGATACATATCATGTTGCTATATAAAAAAAGTAAAATCTCTGACCATCTGTACCAGGTACGACGAGCTTCTGATCAAGCAGAACTTCTAAGTCATGCTCCAGGATAAGAGTTCCCTTTGCATGTACTTAGATGCATAACCCTTTCATAGCTCGTACAACAATAGCTCTCCTAGTTTCGGGACCGGGTGGAATCCATATGGCATTTTGTTGTCGTCCATCCTGCGGAAGGTCACGGACAACCTACGATGTCGTACCCCTAGAATACAATGTTTGGTGACATCTGCACTGTTGCCTTTAAGAACCAAGACTGAACCAACTGGTAGAGGAATCTCCACAGAGCCTCTGAACTCACCAGGGCTGACGATATCAATTTCTTTCCTAAATAAAATATTGCTCTTGCTCAGAAATGAGACCGTGCAGAAGGGTCTTACAAAATCATGATGATCAATGTGTGGAGGAATGCAATCACCCTCTTCGTACATGTTGATAATACAACTATTTGGAATGTAAGTAGCAGGCAGAATACTCCATTTGACCATTCTTTTTATCATCCATTTTATTATTGGCGGTAGTGGATCTACTTGATCGTGTCTGAGGATCCCAGGTGGATTACCCTGTCTGTCATTTGTGAAGTTATAATAGCAGCCACACTGAATGGTGATTCTCCCTTTTCCTCTCATCCATTTCTTTGATTCAGAGTATGTTCTTTCCATGAGAAGGCCCGATTGGCCACTATCTCTCAAATCAAAGATGCAGTCCAGAATGCTTCTTTCGTCACTCTCGAAGAAAACTCTGGTATACAGCTCCAGGCCTTCCAGCATGTTGAAGAATTTTCCTTGAACTTCTTCGTAAAATTTAAATTCTCTTTTATTTACTTTGCTTATCTTGTAGTACTCCATCGTACTACGGGTCGGTAGCTGTTGCGGGCGTTCCTCCCTTCGAGCATTGGCAAGAACCCAAACTGGTGCTTGTTGATCTGGAACACGAGACACGGCATATAATGAGATGTACGACCCTGGGCTCCGTGGTACGTACTGATCTGTACCTAGTGTGACGTATGAATCATCCATCATAAAATCTGAAGTCTGAGACCCATCGGTGCTTGAGGTATACTCTTCCGATGCTCTGAAACACTATAAATGTAGAACATTGCAATCCGAGCATTCTACAAACGCACCCGTGGATAATGTCCCAGCCGGTATTTCAACGTTGCACGTCGGGCAACCCTTGCATAAAACATCTGAAGCTAAAAGTTTATCTGACTCTGTCACGAATCCTGGTTCTTCATCCATGGTGGGTAGGCTAGCAGAAGTTTCTTTCAGGTCTAGGTCATAAATATGCCCCTCAGGAATAGGGGCGAGCAAGTGGTTCGTCTCTCTCTGAAGTCTGCGTTCTTGTTGTAGAAAAGCTCTCTACTTCTTGCGGCTGGCGTTCCTGCATTGCATCCTGCGAAGCAAAGTACTTGGCAGTCGTTCGTTATTGACGACTACTAGGCCCCCAACTGGTGTAGCTACCATGGAGGGCAGGCGGCTAGGCCCTTCCATTGGATCTTGCTCTGTTATCACGTTCTTGCCTTTGTGTGATACATTATTGTTAGCAGTCACCCTCAGTAGTGAAGGCAATCTCTCTTTCTCTTTGCAGCTGACTACATCAATGAGAGGACCTTCGTAGTCCATGTCAACCTGGTTAAAATCCATGTTGAAATCTATGATACCGCCCTGTGGCGCCATCTCCTCATTTAGTGCGAGGCTCTAGCCATCCTTGAAAGCAAAGATCAGCCTCTGTCCCGACATTTTTCTACAGATGACAGGAAAAACATTAGTGAGCTGAAACTTGTTATGAACAAGAACAAAACAAAGTATTTATTGAAGTGAATTTTAGATTATTGAAATGAATCATTTACTTTACGTATGAGTTTTGTTAAATTTTTGTGGAACATTATACTCAAAAGTGGAAAGGAGAAATTTGAAGTTTAAAATTTATTTCTCAAAATTTTCATTATATTGAGGTTAGTTAAAAAATTTGGACCCGGTCATAGACATTTGACCATATAGGTAACCCCAAAACAATCAAAGTTTTAAAGTTTCAAAGTAAGTAGAGGCAAGCGACATTAGGTTGCGTAATATGTATTCATAAATTGTCCATTTATTGGTAACATGGGTCTTTCACCATGGAAGTCCACTAATTGGTAGGCTCCTTCTGTGTAGACCTTTTCAATGACAAATGGTCCCTCCCAAGTCAGCTCGAATTTTCCACCTATTTTGGGGCATGCAAGAATAGGCCTTTTGAGCACAAGTACGAGGTCACCAACTTTGAATGTCCTTGGGCGGACCAATTTGTCTTGGGCTTGTACCATCTTCGCCTGGTAAAGCTCCAAATTTTGTTGTGCTTCTAGTCATTTTCCCTCAAGATTTTCCAGTTCTTCAAGTCTGAGTTTTGCACTTTCTCCTGTTGTGAATTGGTTGGCAACAACAATTCTAAGAGACGGTGTCTCGATTTCTAGCGGTAGCATGGCCTCGGACCCGTACACAAGCATATAGGGTGTACACTGAGTGGGAGTCCTGAAAGTTGTCCAGCAGGCCCACAAGGCTTCTAATAGTTTGTTGCGCCAATCCCTTTTGTTTTCATCCAGTGTTTTCTTCAAAATCTGTACCAAAGTTTTGTTGAAGGCTTCAACCAGACCATTTGCTCTGGGGTAGTAAATCGTAGAGTATCTCCAATCTATTGTAGGATATTTCATAGCTTTTGTTATATTAGATTTCACTTCTTGATCATTAACTCTCATCATTAATTCTCCTTTTTGCACATCTATTACAGCTCTCCCTATTGCGAGAGATGGTCTCCCTAAAATAATGGGAATCTCTTTATCTTCCTCCATATCTAATACTATAAAGTCTACAGGGAAATCAAATTTATCCACTTTTACTAGCACATCTTCTATAAATCCTTTTGGATAAGTTATTGATCGATCAACTAACTGAAGAGTTATAGTAGTAGGGGAAATTTCTATTAAATCAAAACGTTTAAAAATTGATAAAGGCATAAGATTGATACTCGCTCCTAAATCATATAAAGCTTTTCCGTAAAACTTTTCTTCAATTGCACAAGGCATAGTAAAACTACTATGATCATTTAACTTTTCAAGAAGCTTTTTCTGAATAATAGAACTACACTTTTCACTAAGTGCAACAGTCTTATGATCTGTAAACTTCATTTTCTTGTTTAATACATCTTTCATAAATTTAGCATAACTTGGCATTTGTTCCAAAGCTTCAACAAAAGGAATATTTATAGTTTACTTCTTAAGGGTTTCCAAAAATTTTGTAAATTATTTATCTTTATTCCTCTATTTTATTCTTTGAGGAAACGGAGGTAATGGTTTTTCTACAGGGCTCTTTGTTTGGTCATTTTTCTATTGATCATTTGCCATTTCTTCCTTTTCTTCATCAACTTCAGTTTCTTTTTGGATCCTTGTTTCAACTTCTTTTCCACTTCATAATTGAATAGCTTTAATTTGCTCTTTATTTTGATCTTTTGGATTAACTTCTATAGTACTTGGAGGAATTCCAAAAGGTCTATTACTAAGTGCAGTAGCAATATGTCCGAATTGATTTTCAATATTTCTAATAGTAGCCCCTTGATATATATTTGATTTCCCATATTCAACATTACTTCTTCCACCATCAACTTCTTTTCCTTAACTTGTAGGTTAGGGTTGGAGTTAAATCCTGGAGGACAATAAGGTCAAAAATTAAGATTTCCTAGATTGTTCAGATTTCCTAATGGATTCACCAAATTATTATAATTATTCCAACTAAAATTAGGGTGTTTTTTCCAACCAGGGTTAAAATAGTTAGAATAGGGATTGTTATTTTGATTATTTATAGCGTTTAAAGTTTCATAAGATGATTGAGTATCAATAATCTGTCCTAGTGAATTCTTCTCTAATAATGGGAGTACTTCAGAATAATTCATTCCCATTTGATCAATCTTTTTAGAAATAACAGCAATTTGAGATGCCAAAATAGACATTGCATCGGAATCATGAATACTAGCTACTCTCTTAGGATTTACCCTTTCAGAGGGCCATTGAAAATTATTAGTAGCCATTTCTTCAATTAAAGAATATGCTTCATCAAAAGATTTTGACATTATCGAACCACCCGCATCAACATTTTTAATAGATTTTAGTGATGCTACTAATCCATTGTAAAATGTTTGAATTATTAACCAATCTGGTAAAGCATGATGTGGACACTTCCTAAGAAGATCATTAAATCTTTCCCAAGCTACATATATCAATTCCCCTTCAAACTGACAAAAGATGTAATATCATTTCTAAGCTTAGCTTAACGGTTTTTGAGGGTGGAAAATATTTAGCCAAGAATTTTTGTGATAGTTCTCCCTAAGTTCTAATTAATCTAGGTGCTAAAAAATTTAACCAAGCCTTAGCTTTATCCCTTAATGAAAAAGGAAAAAGTCTAAGCCTAACAACATCATTAGACACTTCATCATATTTAAATGTAGCACAAATTTCAAAAAAACTAGCAAGATGTAAGTTAGGATCTTCCGTAGGTGATCCTCTAAATTGATTATTTTGTACAATTTGGATAATAGTAGGTTTAAGCTCAAATGAATTAGCAGTAACTACGAGATTTTGAATAGTCAAGTGAAGTTCATCTGCTGTCGGATTTGCATAATCTTTTAAAGGTCTTTGTCGATTTTCATTTACTGTATTATCTAAGTTATTCGCCATTTCTAGTAAATTTTTAATTTCTCTTTGTTGTTTTCAAATTTTTTTAATAGTCCGTTCTGATTTTGAATCGTAAGGTACTAAACTTTCAGATCCAATATTTCACATAAACAAATAAGGCAAGCAAAGTAAAATACTCTAATAAAAAATATTTCTTTTAGGACTTTTTATTTTTAATTTTTTTTTATTTTTTTATTTATTTTAATAATAATAATTTTTTATGGTATATATATTATCTCTAAATTTCCTAATTTATCAAAACTATTTAATTCAACAATTACCTTCCCCGACAACGGTGCCAAAGACTTGATCCGTCTTTTTTGCTGTGATAGATTGTGTAAAATTTAATTAAATATAATCAATTAATATTCAGATACTATGCAAGTATACGTATCGTTATCGAGTAATAATGGACTTTCTATTTAAGCCCCAAATATCGATCCTACGGGGAATGTTTAAATTGAAAATTACAAATTTGCTAGGAAATTCAGAGAAAGTCAATTGAAATCACTGTCACTAATTTCAATTGTTGAGATGTAATCAAAATTAAAATTTTAAACTATTATCAAATTAAATATGAGAAATTTAAACCAGTAAATACTAATCTATTAACTATGTTTATGTAACGAAGATTCTTATGTGAAAAAACATCCTTCCCACTACAATGAGGCTATAGTAAAATGAGATGAGATAAATGTTCATAATATGCATTGTGCCAGATAGGAGCAATTTTAATTTCCTACCCTGATATAGTGCATAGAAATCATTAGCTAATCTCAGTTTTTAGTCCCAACATCTGTGGTTAGGCTAAGAGGATATCGGCTCTCACTTCAGAGGTCCCACTTCCCTTCACCTGGAGGCTAGCTCTCGCTTCAATTGTTAAACACTAAGACTGAATTGAAGATTTTAGTCTTTCACCCTAAAGGTTCTCTAATTCTACACCCAAAAAAGAATATTTTTCTATTTATTTTCACTTAATTCCATAAACGATGTTCTCTTTCATGGAATCAAATGTGATCCTTACTTTATTGTAGAACTCATACTCCATTTCCCGGATCATATGTTTCACAACACATTTTAACAATTTAATTGGCCAGATTAAAAAGTAAATTAAGTTCGGAGTTGGAAAATTATCACAATTTATTTACAATTTAATATTGGCATATTCATATTATCTCTTCATTTCACCATATCTCAAAGTAGGGAGAAAGATAGATGGAACTACTTAGACTTCAAGAGAAAGAAATAACAAGACACAAATTTCATATATAAAAGAAAGTTCATACAACACTGATAAACAAACAATACTTATCTGAAAACTCTTTCTCAAAAAAAATCTTTTGTAGCCTTTCCTTAGAAATGCACGAAGAAGATATCTCTCACCTTTCTCCTTCTCCAACGCTCTTACACAAAGTTTCACCCTAAATCTCACCACATAAACTCTAAACTATGAAAAAAAAATCACAAATTGACTCCAATATGGAAGTGGAATGGAATGATGTGGTGTGAAAAATGAAAGTAGAAGAGTGAAAAATGTAGAGGATCGCATTTTCTCATGAAATTCAACCCCAAATAGAACCCAAGGTCGGTTCTCCAAGAGGTGCCTAAAAAACTCTTCAAAAAATCATCCAAATACATCGAACCTTCTAGAAACGCAGTCTATACTGCCTTTGGCGTCATCAGTGCTAAGTAAAAAATCTTTGCGTTAATTTGTTCTGCGGCGTCGGCTCTGCCCTCCGCGCTGCTGAAGCTGAGCATTCTTTAAAAATGTCATTTTGACTCCAAATTTCATCTTTTTTTCTTTCTTTTCTCTTTAAGCCCTAAAAATAAACAACCTGTAAGAAAACATCAAAATACCTTCCATTAAAGTGCAATATTATCAAAAATAGGTATAAAATATGGGTCTAAAAATGTATATATTTTTTGTGTATCAAAACCGAGGCCTGACCATTATCTAACCCAACTTAATTCAAACCAAACCATATTTTAAGTTAACTCAACCAAAACCAAACCCTAAATTGCCCTAACCCTAACACAACCTGACCCCACACAGTTCTAATCAAGATCCAACCTAAGTCTACCCAGAACTATATTAATAAGACTTAAACTTTCTTTAGAAAATCCTTATGATACTTTATTAATGAGAAATGCTGGGTAACTTTGAATTGATTTAAAATTTCTTTGGAAAGTAAAAAAAATATTTTAAATATAAAAAATTAAGAAATTTGAGATCTGCTTAGATTCATGAGTATGGGAGTTAAATAAATAACCAACTTATTTAAGATTACAACAACAACATTAAGCCTTTAACCCACAAAGTTGGGTCAGTTAAATGAATTCTTTTTCTCCATTATGTCCTATCGAGTGTTTTTATTTCTTTGACATTTGTGTAGTTATATAGATCAAAAAGTCCCCACATGAGAACTATATAATTATTTGAGTTCTTTCTTAAAATGTGAATTAGAGGAGTAATAAGTTAAGGGAAATCAATGTGATATGAATGTGCGTCATTGAATTCCATGGTGAATCTCATTTTACCTCCTTTTATCTATCATCCTACCTCTATCCATCTATCAGAGAGGTTCTTAGTATTTAGTAGATTACATGAATACATGTTTAATACCTTCAATCAAAGGATGCTACCTAAAAAGATGTTAAGGATCCAAAGAAAAATATGTCCAAAACTTCTTAGGATTCAGATTTATATAGAATCTTTGAAACCTCAAATGAAAATTCAAATTCGTAATCCAAGGTTTGAATTATGTTGAATCTACCCCAATCAAACTCTGGTACTATCATAAATCCTACCTTCAGTTCTGAATTCATAAACATAAGAAAATCCAAAACATTCCACTTAGTAAAACTAACTTCCAAAACTCTAATGAGAGCCTAACATCACTGAATCTCTGAATCTTTAAGGAAAATTTTGGTTATTAAAGAACCAACTCAAATAAAGTAGAACTTAATTAAAATTTAAAATCTCAAACGTTAAATTTCTTAAAATCCAATCAAATCTTAAATCCTTGAAATGAAGATTGAGTTCAAAACTTGAAATAAAAACAAAACATCAAAACTTTCAAAATTTTCATTCTTTAGGACTTTTTCCCTTTGACTGTTTGAGTTGGCATTAGGCAAGGTATAATTTTATCCAGGCTATCCTATATCTAACTCAACTAGAACACATTCAAAAATAGTGCATTTAAGGCAATTTTTTAGCTACGACATGGTGGGCAAATGCAGAAGTTAGCATTTGGACAAATTTACGATGGCTTTTCAGCTTATTTAAGTAAACCGCGTACCGTAGGTTTAACCCCATGGTCTGTGTTTATACCTTGATTGCTCTTGTCATCGCATTATGTTTCATTTGTATGATATCTTTCTCATTTGACCCTTTACCCTACTTTCTCTTTCTCTCCTCCCCATTGCACTTTGACCAAGTGCTTAGTTATGCCCGACTCTTGATACACCTAAAATATATAGTGTTTTTAGATGCATTTTTATACCTATTTTTTAGATATTGCACTTTAATGGAAGGTATTTGTGTGTTTTTCTTTAAGGTACAAGTAAATAGGTGAAAAATGCTTAAAGGAGTAAAAAATGATCAAATTTGGAGCAAATAGGTGAAAATTGTGCTAAAAGTATTTTGGCGCCTAAGTGCCAAATCCGGCGCTTACGCATCAGTTAAATAGAGAAGGTCGCGCCTAAGCGCCAGAGGCCCCGCGCTTAAGCACCAGAGGCAGTTATTTGGCAGTTTTCTTCATTTGGCCGAATTTTGAAGAGGTATTTGAGGCACCTATTGGCTTAGTAGGTGGTTACAACCACCAATGACGTAAATACTTGTGAAAGGAGGTATCTCTTGGGGAAATACATTGAATCAAGACATATTTTGAAGAGATACCAAAGCACCTTTTGGAGATTTAATAAAGAAGAAAGATTGAGTCTTTGAGTGTGGGTGCTTGAAAAGAGAAAGTTTTGAAAATTTTTAAAAAATTGGGGAGTTAGTTTGGAGAGATTTTCAGGCACCACACCAAATATTTACTTTATCATTTTGTTATAGTTATATTTTGAGAGTTTAGAGTGTTGTAAAAGAGAAGAGATTCAAAGAAACTTCAAGAGTTTGGTGGAGAATTTGAGATAAGATTTTATCTTTTTTTTTAACTACTTTTAGTTTTAATTGAGACATACTGGTGGTTTGACAATGATTTCTACTTTTAAACTAAAGTATGGTTTTGTTTTCTCCATGGATTCTGAGTAGTTTTCTTTATCTTTCTTCTTAAAATGATAAGTAAATGGATGGAAGTTGTGGAGGGTATTGATCCTTAATGTTGGAAGAAGTTGTGATGATTTAAATCCGTGTACTTCATTTACTTCTTGGTTTGGCCAATCTAGATGTTAAAATTTGTTGTGAGAACATATAAGAACTGAGCTGATATTATTTCAGTCAACAATTGGAAAGAATCACATGAGGCTGTATGAATGAGAATGTAGTTCATATGATTGAGTTCAAATAAATAGGAAAATATTTATTGAAGGGTGTAGTTTGAGGACTTTAAAGTGACAGGTTAAAGCCCCCAACTTAGTTTATTATTTTAGGTTATGATACGGGATGTTAGTCCCCAGGTAGATGGAATTGAGGGAACTCTGGAGTGAGAGCTGGTATCTTCCCTCTCAAGCCGATCTTTAGCACTATTCAAACTTCAAATTAGCCAATGTTCTTTATAACATCTCTAATAAGGGTAAAAAATATTATTGCTCCTATTTGGCACAATACAATTTGCATACTTCTACAACAGAATTTCTATACTTATTACTGATTCATGATAAGAAGAAAGATATTTTCATATTTAGTGTTTTTCTTCTACAAAAACTCAAGTTACCTTTTTAAGTTGTTATTGTTTTATCAAAATATTAAAAATACCAAAATAATTAAACTTTCATTACTGTAAAAAAGTCTATAGTTTAAATAATTGTCATTTTAAAAATAGAAATTTTTCAAAAGTGCATATTGCATCATTTTCCTATGGGTTCGATATTTAGGTTTTAATCAGAAAAGTCCTATATTATTTGATAACGATACGTATACTTGCGTAGTATCCCAATATATATAATTTAAAAAGTTAAGTTCCTATTTTTCTTCAGGATCAAGTTTTTATTTTGTTGCAAAATAAGAAAATATAAGTAAAAAAATATAATTAAAGCTATTGTTATACTGTTGCATATAAACAATCGGGATCAAGTTTTTGGCGTCGTCGCCAGGGAAGTGAAGTGAAAATTGTAAAGAATCTATTGATTTTAAAGAAAATTTCTATTTTTAGAATGTCTTATTTAAACTTTAAAAGTTATTGTATCTTATTTTGTGTGTGTTTAGTTTTATTTTATTATATGTTAGTGTATGCATCGTTCAGGTTATGAAGGATTAATACCCTACGATTCTGAATTAGAGAAAACTGTTAAAAAATCAGAAAAATAAAAAAAATTAAAAATCTTGAAAAATCTATAAAAATTATAGAAATGACAAACCAAAATGATCAAAATGCTAAAATTCATCAAGAGTTTAGACCTTTAAGAGATTATGCTAACGCTATTATAGATGAACTTCATTGTAGTATTAAAAAAATCTACTGGCTAATTCATTTGAGCTTAAACCTGCTATTATCCAAATGGTATCAAATAATCAGTTTAGGGGATCACCAACTAAAGATCCAAATTTACATCTTGCCAATTTTCTAGAATTGTTGGATACATTTAAATATGATGGTGATCAGATGATGCCATAAGACTTAGGTTATTTCCTTTCTCACTGAGGGAAAGCTAAGATGTGGTTGAATTCATTAGCACCTGAATCTGTCAGAACTTGAGGTGATTTAGTAAAAAAATTCCTTGCTAAATAATTTCCACCAAGCTTAGAAAGGATATTACATCTTTTAATCAGTTTGAAGGGGAATCCATTTATGAAGCATGAGAAAGATTTAAAGAACTCTTAAGAAAGTGTCCACACCATGATATACCAGATTGGTTAATAATTCAAACTTTTTAGAATGGATTAGTTGGATCTATTAGATCAATTATCAATGACGCAGCTGGTGGTTCATTGATGTCAAAACCATTTCATGACGCCTATGCTTTAATTAAAAAAATGGATACCAATAATTTTTAAGGGCCTTCTGAGAGGGTGAATCCTAAAAAAGTAGCTAATATTCATGAAACAGATGCATTTACTATGTTAGCAAATGAAGTTACTGCAATTTCAAGGAAGTTAGACCAATTTGGAATGAATTTTTCTCAACCGATTTTCATGATTGAAGAGAATTTATTAGGCCAAATGTTCGATTCTCAAGCATCATTAGAAACTTTGAATGCCATCAACAATAAGCAAATAACCCATATTCAAATTATTATAACCAAGGTTGGAAGAACCATCCCAACTTTAATTGGAATAATACTACGGGTGGTAATAATCAGCAATTGGGGAACAATCAAGTAAACCTATTGGGAAACTAGAACAACCAAGGGAATAATAATTATAGATCTACTTATCCTCTAGGTTTCAATAGTAATCCACAATTTAAGAAGAAGAAATTTTCTATAGAAGAAGTGGTGTTATAAATGGGAAATCAATTACAAAGTCAAGGAGCTACAATTAGAAATATTGAGAATCAACTTGGGCAAATAAAAAATTCATTAAGTAATAGATCCCAAGGAACACTTCCTAGCCATATTGAATCAAATCCGAAAGACTAGAATAAAGAGCAAGTAAAAGTCGTTCAACTTAGAAGTGGAAGAGAGTTGGAAGGTAGGGTTCAAAAAGAAACTGAAGTAGAGAGAGAAGAAATTGAAGCATCAAAAGATGACACTTCAAAAGATTATGAAAGAACTATTTCTCTACTGAAAATTGATTTGGAAAAACCACCACCTCCATTTACTGAGAGACTTCATCAGGAGAAGTTGGATAAGCGATTTTCAAAATTTTCTAGAAATAATTAAGAAGCTTACAATTAATATTCCATTTGATGAAGCCTTAGAACAAATGCTAAGCTATGTAAAGTTTATGAAAGATATTCTCAACAAAAAAAGGAAGTTTGAAGATAATGAGACTATTGCACTTAGTGAGGAGTACAGTGCTATAATTCAAAAGCTTTTTGAAAAGGTTGAATATCCTGGTAGCTTTACAATTCCATGTGAAATAGGAGACAAATTTTATGGTAAAGCTTTATGTGATTTAGGTGCAAGCATTAACCTTATGCCATTATCAATATTCAAAAGATTGGGATTAAGAGAAATAACCCCTACTACTGTAACTCTGTAGTTAGCAGATCAATCAATACCATACCATAAAGGAGTTATAGAAGATGTCCTAATGAAAGTGGATCAATTTATCTTTCCTGTTGATTTCATTGTGCTAGATATGGAGGAAGATAATGAGATACTTATCATTTTGGGGAGACCTTTCCTAGAAATAGGAAGATCAATGATAGATGTGCAGAAATGGGAATTAACAATGCGCATCAATGATCAAATTGTTACTTTCAATATTTCAAGATCAATGAAATACCCTGCAAAAGGTAAAGATGATGAATGCTATAGAATGGATGTTATAGTATATCTAAGTGAATGCCATTTCAAAACTACTTATGAAGAAAAATCTGAAGAAAAAGATTTGGAACACGAGCAAGAAGAGGAATTAGATCAAAGTGAAGATCTTTTTAAGGAAGATTCAAACTATGTTTGAGAAAGTTTTGAAATTTTGGATACAATAGACAAATATAAATTATTTTGTCCATCTATGGAAAAACCTTCAGAACTTGAGTTAAAGTTACTTCCCGAACATTTAAAATATGCCTTTTTAAGAGATTCCTCTACTTTACCAGTTATAATTTCCTCAAAATTAATGATGGAAGAAGAAGAAAGATTGATGAAAATTTTGAAAAATTTTAAGAAGCCTTTGGATGAACAATAGCTGATATTAAATGAATGAATCCTTCAATTTGTATGCATAGAATTCATATGGAAGAGAACTGCAAACCCAGAGCTGATCCTCAAAGGAGATTGAATCATGTTATGAAAGAATTTGTTAAGAATGAAATTTTAAATTGGTTAGATGCTGAAATTATCTACCTTATTTCAGATAGTGCATGGGTTAGTCCAATTCACTTTGTTCCTAAGAAAGGAAGAGTAACTGTAACTGTGGATGAAGATAATGAGTTGATACCTACTAGACAAGTTATAGGGTGGGGAATATGCATTGATTATAGAAAATTAAATCTTTTCACTAGGAAAGATCTTTTTCCACTACCCTTTCTAGATTGAATGCTGGATAGACTAGCTGGGCATAAATACTTTTGTTTTCTGGATGGATATACTGGTTATCACCAAATTCAAATGTCTCCTAAGGATCAAGAGAAAACAACGTTTACCAGTCCTTATGGTACTTTTGCTTTCAGAAGAATGCTCTGTGGTTTATGTAATGCCCCTCTTACATTTCTAAGATGTATGATGACAATTTTTTGTGATTTAATTGAAAAAGGGATTGAAGTATTTATGGATGACTTTTTAGTGTTTGGAACTTCATTTGACTCATGTTTAGAACACTTATTTAAAGTTCTTAAGCACTGTGAAGAAACAAATTTAGTCCTTAATTGAGAAAAATGCCAATTTATGGTAGCAGGAGGAATTATATTAGGTCATCAAATATCAGAAAATGATATGGAAGTAGATCCTTCTAAAATTCAAGTGATCTCTAATTTACCTTATCCAACAAATGTAAGGGAAATTAGAAGTTTATTAGGACATGCTGGATAATTCAGGCGATATATTAAAGACTTTTCAAAGATTGCTAAGCCTATATGCCATTTGTTGTAGAAAGATGCAATTTTCAATTTTGATGAGGAATGCCTAAAAGCTTTTAAGCTATTTAAAAAAAATTAATCACTGCACCAATTATAATTTCACCAGACTGGGGAAAATCTTTTGAATTAATGCGTGATGCTAGTGATTGTGCTATTAGAGCTATTTTAGAACAAAGATATGATAAAATTTTCAAGGTAATTTGCTACGTGTCGGCGCTATTTTTGGTTGTAGGAGTTGCTCGTAAGAAGCTGTTGGTCACCAGAATCAAAATCCCGTTGCCCGCTTCGGAAGGATGTTTTAAGTTACATATATATTTAGTTTTAGAAAAATATGAAATCAAACTGACCCCATATTTTTCATAGTTTAAATAAAAGAGCGTTATACCTTAAATCTTGTATCTATCCCGAAGGATAAACACAAGACTTGAGGATGAGGCTCGATCAAATAAATTAAGGAATATATGACATCCGTTTGGTTTGCAAAACCTTTACATTTGCCGACAAGTTCCCCTATTTATTATAAAGAATTAAATAGGGTTTATATTAAGCTGGGTTCTGACATGCTTCCTATAAGGGCAAGCCCCTAGAGTTAATTACATCTTAAATGACCAAAGCAACCTCGAAGTCCTATGGCTTTGTTGCTTATATCTAAGGAAGAAAGATTGGTTTAGCTGAGGAAGACAGGTTTTGCTATTGAAGATGACCGTGCTGCCCACCATGCTAGCTCCAAGCTCCTTGCTATGAAGAGTTTGAGTTTTCTAGTGTATCAAGTTATGATGTCAAATCATGTGGCCTTATGGTTGTAGTTCTTTATATTTTATGGGGGCATGTTAAAGTTGATTAGAGCGACACCGGTTAGGATCCTACGGTTCCCTCATTTTGACACCACTTTTTTCTATTGGATTCACTTAGTCTAAATGAATTTACTAAACTCAACTTAATGAGTTCCATAATTTCATTTAGACCGTGGGAAGCCTCGTTAGCAACCGTAGGTTACCTCCTCCTAGGAATTCACAATAATCTGATAGAGAAATCTTAATTTAGTTACAATTGTAGTTTTGTGTGATGTTTATAATTAAATTTTGAGTTGTTTTATATTTTGAATGTTGTGGCAGTGAATTTATCTTGGTTGATTTTAGTTTTAGTTTTGATTTCTGTTTTGTGGCTATCCTGATAGTTTTAGATTTCATGCAGGGTGACATCGTTGTTTAGCATGAAAATTTGTGTAAGCATAAAAGTATAGCATAAAAGTATAAGAAAGACAACGCTGAAAATTGTAAAAGCTTACCTGACGAGTCTTCTCGTTCCACCACCTGAAACTTATAATGCATGTGAGGGTAGTTCATGTAGAGGTGAAAAAAGTAAGGTTTTGGTAGTTTTCCTAACCCTATGTCATATCTTGGTGGGTCCTTAAGAGTTTAATTAAGGATGATTTTGTCAAGCGAAACATATTAAGTTTAGTAGATCTCCGAGGAATCCAACAGATCTAGAGAAAGAAGCAGGTCCATGCTACTCTCTAGCTGCCTGGTGGAAAACCCTAAGCTCTTTTAAATTTATTATGTTGTTTAATAATTCATCATGTAAATACCCTTAGTGCTCAGGGAGCATTGACGTCTCAATTATCCCTAAGAATAGGGTAATTATCACTCGTAATTCAATTTAAGAATTATGTGGGTGAAGACCCTTAAAGAGACAAGTTTAAAAGACTTAACCAAATTTTGACTTGTGCTTGTAGTGTTTGAAAGATGTTTTGATTTTCAATGATGTTTACTTTTCTAATCCTTATTTAAATGAAACTTGATTTAACCTAAGTCACTACTAAGCCCTTAAGATTTTGGTGAGTGTCTTAGTCATTGGCAATGAAATTGACTTATAAGTGATGGTGATGATTCATGTTTTTGTTTTTCTTATTCATCAAATAGGGGTATTAAATTAGTGAGTTATTAACACAAAAAATCATACCCCTAAATTTAGGATCATTTAATTGGCTAGACTCCCAAATTTATGTAATTTAAGGAAATTGCAAATTTATCCTTTTTAATTAAGACAAGTGAGGTGGTTTTTACCAGTTAACCCCTTGTGTTTCAAACAACCAAATATGTTAATTAGAATCAAAGATTTCCAATTTCCCTTGCTGAAATTAGGCCTACATGTTAATTAAGGCTAAACTCCCATTACACTTCATAATTCATCAAATTTAATCGAAATGACTTTGGAATTTTTATCCTACCTCACTCATGGGTCAATTGAGACATCAGAGAAGAAATTGTGATTTTTCAAAATGTAATTTATCTATATAATTATTTTTAATGCAAAAATATGATTTTTCAAAGAAAATTCTTAACTTGACCAAGGTAAATCCTAATCCCTTGAAATTTTTACTGGAGGTAGGATTATACCAGAGAAGCCTTTGGACCAAATTTCATGATTTTTTTTAATTTTGTTTGAATTATAAGAATTACTTTAATTTATGGGGTGTTTAATAATTATAAAATATTTTAAATGTGGAAAATTAATTTTTAAATTTTTACTAAATCTCTTTGATGTCAAGGGACATAGAGAAATAAATATCACATTTTTTTCATTTTTCTTTGAATTATTGGAATTATTTTAGTAAAAAAATCATTTTTAACCTTTAAAAATTATTTTAAGCTTCAAAATTCAATATCTTCATTTAGAAAATCTGGAAAAATATCTCAATTGCTCCTAAGTGCTTAGGAAGCAATTTAGAAAATTTTCTTGAATTTTATTATTTTTGTGATTTTTATGAATTTTTAATTATTTAAATATAAAAAATGGCTAAAAATCAAATTTTTATTTTAAATACCATTTTATTTTTAGAAAACACCCCTGATCACAGAGAACTCAAAAAATAAGTTTTTATAAATTTTTTAGTTACATTTTGATTTTTAAAAATCATTTAAGTGCAAAAAGAAAGATATTTATCTTTAAAAATCAACTTAAGTTACCAAATGAACTCAAAATGCTTTAAAATTTTTATGTTGAGTTCTATGGATCCTATACAACTGTGGAGATAAAAAATCTAGTCATTTTGATGTTTGTATTTTCCAAAATTAATTATCTTAGTAATTTAGGGTTTGTAAGGGTTATGTGCATTTTAAATGACTTGACTCATGTGAAATTTTTTTAAGGGTTCTCTGATCATAGTAAACCTTTCAAAGTTTTCTTGGATTTTTCTAAGAAAATTGCTAATTATTATGATTAATTTATGAAAATAATGTGCATAAACTTAAAAAATATAGATCTCTGTCTAGAGGTCTCCTCTGACTTTGGAAAAATCAGGAATGTTCCCCTTGTTAGAAGCTACAACATACCAAAAATTCAAGCAATGGTGAAATGCCTATATGCATGGAGAATCAAAAGACTCAAAATAATGTTTAATTAATTAAAAATAATAATTAATTAAAAATAAAACATGCATCAAATGACCTTCAAATTATTTCCACATGGTTTTGCTCTGTTCACTGAGCAAGTGGGTATTTTTATTTTATTTTTGTGATTTTTCTACACCATGATATGGATTTTTGAAGTTAAGGATCATTTTTTGAATTATTTAAATCCCTATTTATCTATTTAAATGTGTGGAGTCACATCATCCTAGGCAGCTCCAAAGCTCCATGCGGCGCGCTCCTGTTCGATGCTGTCATCCACTTCAACGCTGACTCAGCCCACGGTTTATGCCTTGAA
Source organism: Phalaenopsis aphrodite (assembly GCA_003013225.1). Classification (NCBI taxonomy): domain Eukaryota; kingdom Viridiplantae; phylum Streptophyta; class Magnoliopsida; order Asparagales; family Orchidaceae; genus Phalaenopsis; species Phalaenopsis aphrodite. Next base: position 64,059 of record NEWO01000781.1, on the reverse strand, counting down.
GCGTTGCCTGGTTTCATCTTGACCGTCCATCCGATACACGCTTGATCGAACGACACTCCGTCATCGTCCCCGATAGCCTAGGCCGAGAATCGTCTATCTTTCAAACTGGATATCTCCCTCTTTTTTCAACCAAATTGAATAATTTTTTTTAAAATGCTCATCTAGACTAGAGGAACATATCTATATGGTTAAGATGCCATGAAATCAAGCCCAAGCAAATGAAGAATCAAAAGATACTCGAGATGAGGAGGAGTTTTATACCTTTGCTCTGAGAAGGGAAGGTTCAATCAGAGATGCTTGGCACATTCATTGGAGTCCAATGAGGCTAGGGTTGAGCCTCTGGTCTTGGTGTAAGGCCTAGGTATGATTTCAATCAAGCCCGATTTTAGATGTTGGTCTAGAGCTATGTTAGGGGCTCTTTTAGCGGGGGATTTTACGGGGCTTTGCATTCTCTTGCTGTTGTGAAGGTGTGGCCACAAGTAATTGGAGTTTGGTGGATTTTTAAGGGATGTCCTGTTTTTGCCCTAATTTTTGAGCTCAAAATTAAGGTTACACAGAAGGAATTAGTGCAGTGAAGTGATTGGATCACACTGTGGAGATCTCAGGGAAGCTCTATGAGAAGTTTGGGGGGCTCTCTCTAAGAAATTTTTAGCACGCCTCCCATAGTCATGGAGGTGAGTTTTTATAAAAATGGCTCAGAGGTGGCTCTCAGGGCCAATGTTTGGGTGTATTGTGATGCTTAGGTGGAGGGCATAGGAGCTCTATCATTTGATTTGAGTGAGGCGGCCTATGGGTTTGATTTGGGTGAAATTCAAGAGGGGGTGGCCCTTGATTTTGGCTTCTCTGGTGACTAGGCTGGCCGGCCATGGCAGGGGGAGGTGGCTAGGAGCTCAAGGAACCCAGGGGAATATGTCACGGCAATTTAATGGGCTGAGGTTTAGTTTTGTCAAAAAAGATCTTAAGCCTAAGAAAATATGGTAATCAGTTCCCTTAATTTAGGGGACCATTGGTAGATGGCTCACTTAACTTGGGTTAGGTGAGTTTTGGCTCAGTCTTAGGGTCCAACTAATGGCTGTGGTGGAGTTAATTTGATGGCTTTGGGGTGGTTAGGCAACATTTAGTGCATGGGTCCAAGTGGGTGCAAATGACCAAAATTTGGGTTTTGGCTAGGCTATCCATGTTAATTGGCCCAAACAAATGTTGCATTTGGTGTATATGATCATAAGGAACAACTTTGGTGAAGGACGAAAGTGGTTTTGAATTCAATTGGATGGTCAATTTGGAGGAATTTTGAAATTTGATCAATTTGGGCATATTGGACTAGGTTTGGGCCTAGGTTGGGCTAGCCTTGGGTCAAGTCCAAATTTATTTTTGTAAAGGGTCAATAAAGATCTCATGAAGAGTTTTTAACATAAATTGGGTGCCAATTTTGAGGTTAAGCCATTCAATTTGTTGAGATTAGGTCATGTGGCCAAAATTGGGGCTTTGATCTAAATCAAAATTGGGCTCAAATGATGGACAAATTGGGTTTGGATTTGGTGTAGATTGGTCATATCAAGGGTTAATTTGAGTTTAGAATTGAAATTGGGGGAAAGTGAGACCAATTTGATAGACATTTGAGGTAGATTTGGGGGAAAATGGGTCTTTAAAAGACAATTTGGGGGTTTTGGTCAAAGATTGTCAAATTGGCCTAATTGAGTCATGTGGTAGTTGAAAAAAATGAAATTGGGAATATTTGGGAGGTTTTGGGATTTTTTGGAATTTTTAGAATTTTGGGCCAAGGAGGGGTATTTTGGTAATTTAGCAAATTTTGGTGATTTTGGGTTTTTGGGTGTTTTCAAGGTGTTTGAATTGATTTTTGAACCAATTTGGATATTTTGGGTAAGTTTAAGAATTTTGCCTAAATTGGGGTCGGTCCCAAGGATATCTAGGTAATTTGGGGCAGTTTAGGGGCAAAAGGCTAGGTTGGGTATCTTGGTAGAGTTGGAGTGCCAACCACCATCAATAAGCCATGGACCAATGGAAACCCCATTTTGGGTCCTTATGTAGTGGTGTTAGCTAAACCCTAGCCTAGGGCTAGTGGGTTTAGGGGACCACCTACATGAGTCTCCCAAAAGTATCAAGGGACCAAAGCCTAGAAGTTTAAGTTTGGGATTGTGAGAGATTGTGAGTGCAAGTATGTATATTAAGCCCTAGACCAACTCCCAGGGCCAACCCTAAGGTCCAGCAGTCCTAAGGGTGACTCATCTTGGGGTTTCCCCATAATGACCCCACCTACTAAGTGCAAGAGGTTAGGATCAATATGTGGAACTTCAAGTTGAGTAGAGAAGAGGGTAGAATTTCTAATGGTGAGGTTTCCTTTTCTATTTTTCTAAGAATAGTCAATAAGAAAGTCCTATGGCTAGACCTTAGGCTACTAAAGCTGAAAAACTAAACCTCAACCAAAAGTGAGATCAACAGTACGCTAGTAAAATCTTAATGAAGCTCAAATTAATTAAACAACAACTGAAAAAGAGTTATTAGCAATAGTATTTATTTTTGATAAATTTAGATCATATTTGATTAGAACTCATTATGTAGTGCATACAGATCATTTTGTTATTAAGTACTCAATGAAAAAGAAGGATGCTAAACCTAGACTTATAAGATGGATTGTTCTTTTGCAAGAATTTGATTTTGAAATAGTAGATCAGAAGGGGACTGAAAATCAAATTATTGATCATTTGTCCATGCTTGAGTTAGAAAAACCACTTTGTTTAAAAAAAGAAATTAATGAACATTTTCCTGATGAAAAATTGTTCACTATTAATGAGTGGTGTGTTCCGTGGTATGCCGACATTGTAAAATTTCTTACTAGTGATATTATACCCTATGGAATGACATACCAACAGAAGAGGAAATTTTGGGATGACCTATAAAGAAATGATCTGATTATTCAAAGATGTTAACCATTAGAAGAAACTTATGAAATTATCCAAAAATGTCATAATTCTGATTTTTGGGGACATTTTAGTGTAGATAAAACATCATACAAAATTTTAAAATGTGGATTCTATTGGCCTACAATTTTTAGAGATGTTAATGCTTAAGTCAAAACTTATGATAGATGTCAACGAGTAGGCAATATTTATAGAAGAAATGAGACGCCCCTCAAGTATATGCTAGAAGTTGAAATATTTGATGTTTGGGAATTAGATTTCATGGGACCATTTATACCATCTTTTGAAATTTTATATATTCGGTTAGCAGTGGACTATGTATCCAAAAAGATATAATTTGCTACTTTACCTCGATGTGATGCTCAAAGTGTTGCAAAGTTTTTGAAAAAGAACATATTTTGTAGATTTGGGATGCTAAGAGTTATCATTAATGATGGGAGAAGTCATTTCAGAAATGCCATAATGGAGAAGATGTTAATGAAAGATCTATAAATCATAGCATTGCTACTGCTTATCATCCTCAAACAAGTGGTTTGGACGAATTATCCAATCAGAAAATTAAAAGAATTATGGAAAAATCTGTGAATCCAATAAAAATGGATTGGTCAGCCAAACTTGACTATGCTTTGTGGGCTATAGGACTGCATATAGAACTTCTATAGGAATGTCTCCATATAGGCTAATATTTGGGAAAGCTTATCACTTACCAGTTGAACTTGAGCATAAAGCATATTGGGCGATTAAAGAGTTTATTTATAATTTAAAAGATGCTGGTGAGAAAAGATTATTACAATTAAATGAGCTTGAAGAAATAAGGAATGAATCTTATGAGAGTGCTAAAACTTATAAAGAAAAGATGAAGATGTGCATGATCGAAGAATTCTTATTATACATTTTCAGTCAGGGCAACAAGTTTTGCTATATAATGCAAGGTTAAGATTATTTTCAGGCAAACTTAAGTCCATGTGGATGGGCCCATTTATTGTGATAAAAGTTTATCCTTGTGGAGCTGTGGATATTTAAGATCATAAGTCTGAGAAAATATTTAAAGTGAATGGTTATAGATTGAAACTTTTTTTATAAAGGATCAGCATAAATTTAATGATGGAATGATGTTGGGTCAACCAGAATAAGCACTAGTTACGTCAGATTAACGACGTAAAATCAAGCGCTTTGTGTGAGGCAACCCATAGTTATTAGTGTGTTTTTGTTTTGATTATTATTTTATGAGTGATTAAGAAAATTGGGGTAGTATTTTTTAGACTATTATGTGTTAGTATTGATTTTAAGACATTATTTAGTGACACAGACATGTTAGAATGAGAACTATTACGTGTTAGTATTGATTTTAAGACATTATTTAGTGACACAGACATGTTAGAATGAGAATTTGGATGTTAAGTTGACTGGTGCAAAAATGTTCACTGGCACTTAAGCGCCAGTATTCAGTGCTTAAGCGCGACAGTTTAAACGCATGTGAAAAATTGATATTTCAGAAGGTTTAACCGCCAAATGGTTTGCAAAAACGTGCTGAGGTAGTTCCTAGACGTATCTAGGAGTTATTAGAGAGATTTAGGCCTATAAATAGAGGGGTTTTATGAAGCAATTTCACCCAGATCATTTTTAGCCCTAAAAATCTATGAGAAAAGAGAGATTTAGAGAAAGTTTCTTTTTGGGAGATGGACTTAAAGAAGAAGGAAGAAACCATGAGGAAGAGATTCATTAGTCAGAGTGCACAAGAGTTGTATAACTGTTTCTTAGCTGTTAGTGTCGAAGGAATTTCAGAAAAGATCAACAAAATTGAGTCTGCCATGTCTTTACTAGAGACCAAGGTAATTGAGATTCATGCACATCTTGAGCATATTGGATGGAAATTGAAAATGCAATTTAACCAAACTAGTTATATAGAGGAAGCATATAAGAAGATGTTTCTTAAGCAGAAATTGATTGAAGAAGATAGTATTAGAGCACGTCACCACCATCCGTTTTATCAACTTTATATTCCGATTGCCTCAGGAAAGACTAATGAAAGACCTGAGTTTGTCCCATCAAATGAAGATTGGAATTAAGTTCTATGTTTGAGTTTATTTGTTTGGAGTCATTGTTCTTATGTGTGTTAGTGTTTAAATCTTGTTTTTAGTATTTGTATTATTTATGAGTTTAATTGTGAATATTTGTTAGGTGTTTGTACTTAGAAAATTTTCTCATCCAAGACTTTTTGGAGTGAGAATTAAGTGTTACATGTATTTGTACTTATTTGTGAATTAAAATAAGTTTGTTTGTCTGAAAATTGTTGTCAATTTTAGCCTCGAATTGAAATAGTTATATGGGAAAATTTTGAGAGAGAGGGGAGATATAGAAAGTTGAAAATAATCATTTAAGTGATATGAGAACATTTACGGTGGTATAAATAGGCAAATAGTGCATTTTACTTAAATTTAAAAATTTTGAAAATCACGCACTAGCGCCTAAGCACCACATCTCCCGCTTAAGCGCAAGCTAACTCGAGAGGCAGGCATGTAAGCGCCACTTATCCGTGCTTAAGCGCCAGTTCACAAAAACCGGTTCGTGAATGGTTAAAAGTGAAAATTTCACTTGAAAAACACCATTTTTAACCCCCCTGTCACCTTCTTCCTCTCAAAGTCATGATTTTGGAAGGCTAAGGCACATTTTTAAATGGAGATTTCTTGGTGGAATTAAGAAAAATTTGGTAGATCCAAGTTTCTTGAGGTAAGAGCTATACTTCTATGCAAAAATTTTGGATTTTCACCATGTATTTTTAGCACATTTGGAAAAATTTGAAAAATCACTATTCATGGTGAAAAATGAGGAAAAAACTATGAAAATTGCATTGGAAGTGTATTTTATACTTTTAGAAGTTTAGTTTAGTAGTTTTGACTTGATTTTTGATATTTTTTTTGGAATTTATAAAAATTTGTAGAATGGCACCAAGAATGAAGAGAAGTAAAAAAAGAGCTCTTTCGATTCGAGCAAGTTTGTAAGTTCGAAGGCTTAGGATCGGTACAGTGATGGGTTGCAATCAAGAAAGCTTATCTAGGAGCATTGTTTAAGAATCTAGGTGGAACTGTGGAAGATTTGATCGTTCGCTGATAGTGGGAACGATTCTATTGTTTCTCTGCTTTTGCAGTTATTTTTATTGTTAGGGAGTTCTATGCAAAGCATTATGAAGCTGAAGACGATAGAGTCATGGTTCAAGGAAAGTTGGTACCTTTTTCACCAGAGGTAATCAACTTGTTCTATTATCTACCACCTGATACTTTAGTTTTTTATGCAAATTATAGTCTGACTGAGGCGGAACTAGACGAGAATATTTCTTACTTCACTATTCGAAGAGGGCTCTGTAAGATCACTAATGAGAGGAGAGTCAACTTCCGAACTTCAAATTTAAGTGCACCTGTAAAGGCCTGACACTACTTTATTTTTGCTCGTCTTCTTCCAACAAATCATCTCGGTGAAGTTACCAGAGAGAGAGCGATGTTCAATTATTGTATCCAGGAAGGAAAGCTCATCAACATAGAAGCTTTGATTTATCAGACTATCATCAGTTCTGCCATTGTTGTTACTACTACAGGTCTGGGATTTGCTTCCTTGATCCTTTCTTTATGTGAGTAGGCTGGAGTGAAATATGATAGCTGGGAGGAAGTACTATTGCCTCTATACCCCATCACTAAAGTAAATGTGAAGACTTACTCTGAGCATTTTATTTTTGGCTGGAGAGGAGAATTTTCAAGGAGCTATGAAATGGAAATGTTGGCTGCTTCTACCTGTGCTACTTCTACATCTAAACCATCTACCTCACGTGATTCTACTTCTAGTGGTGAGTCTACTGAGATCCAAGATCAATTATTACAGAGGATGATGGACAATATGAATTTTACCACTGATAAAGTTCAGAATTTAAAG
>NEWO01000781.1:9660-25054 GCA_003013225.1 Phalaenopsis aphrodite | reverse complement strand
TATATTGTACCCCTTGGAATTTATATATAAATGTGACGTTTTGTGTTGTGAAAGTTTATTTGTGATAAGTACATTTAATCACTTAAAATTATGTCTATAATGATTGAACGGATGTCGTTGAGGCTTGAAATTGATCGAAATTGCAAAAATTTGGGAATTGAACCAAATCAATAGAGCCCGCTGATGGTAGCCTCAACGCCACCGTCGGCGGATTTTTCTCGAGAGTTATGTTTAAATTTCAATAGAGCGCGCTGACGACGCTGAATGCCCCGCCGACGGTAAGATCCTAAAAAAACACCTTTAACTGCGATTTTGACTAGTCAACCGCCACTATTCATCATCCCCTTCCTCTGAAAAAATGCAATTTTTGACCTATGGCTTGAGAGGTCTTGGATTTGGGGCGATTTCAAGGCTTTTTGACACCGGATTTGAGCACCTCTAGGTAAGAGCTTCACTCCAAACTAAAAAATATTTGATTTTCACCATGAATTTCTTCCACATTTAGGAGATCCAAAAAAATTGAGAATGTGAAGGAAATATTGGGAAGAAATTCATGGAACTTAGTGTTGAACTGTTATAATTACTTTTGGAAGCCATTATTTGAATATTTGAAGTATATTTTGGAATTTTTCTATAATTGTGATTAGATTGAAATGACTCCACAAAAAAAGAGATGACTTGAGTTTGACGAGTCTCGCTTCGTCAATGCGAAGGCTCAATCAAGATTTACTTCTATATTTGAAGGAAAGAAATGCATACAAGATCGAGTTTTTGAAAGTCCGGGAGGAGAAATTGAACGAGTTATTACTAAGCGGAGGTGGGAAAACTTTTGTTACACCATCAATAAGGCCGTTGCAAATATTGTGAAAGAATTCTATTCCAACGTATTCTATTCTGAAGATGGAATGGTTCAAGTGCAGGGATTTCCTGTTGAATTTAATGTCGCCCGCATCAATACCTTTTACGAAGTCCCAGACTCTTATAGTTGTCATTATGAATCCTTCAGTACTATAGAAGGCCCCTTGAATGATGTGATCAACTTTCTCACGGATGGGAAAGGAACATGGAAGATTAAGCAACGAGAACTTTAAATTTTTCTGCTTCTATGTTGAATGCCACCTCTAAGGCGGGGCACTATTTTATTTCCTCTACTCTATTACCGACTTATCACCTTAGTAAGGTAACTAGAGATAGAGCTATTCTGAATTTCTGTATTCATAATAATAGAAATATAAATGTGAGGAGGATTATTTTTAAAAATATATTGACTACAACAATAAGTGAAAAAAGTGGAGGTCCAGGACATCCTGGCCTTATTTATGCACTTTGCCAACTTTCTGGAGTGGAAGCCGGAGGAGATGAAGAATGAGTTTACCCTATGAACCCATTAGTAAAGCTAATTTGAAAACTTATGAATCCCATGAGAAATGGAGAACTAAAATTTGGAGTCAAGAACCTTCTACTAGTAGAGATATCCCCTCTACAAGTTATGACCTTCCACCTTTTAGTTCCCCTACTTTGACTGATTTGATGAATGAGTTGACCTTGCAGCGGAAGAGTATAGAATTAATAAATGAAAGGATTAGAGGTTTAGAACGTCGACATGATTATGATAGTGAGTACCTTTAGAGGCATTCAAATTTTGAGGTAGCTTATTACGAAGCTCAGGCCCGACACTACAGAGGTGAACTTGATGTTACTTTCCCTGAGTGCCCCTGATATACTCAATATTAGCCCAATCTACTTGCTGATCAAGGAGACGAAGACATGGTTTGGGATTTTGATATTTGATAGTAGTTGATGTACTTGTACTTTTATTTTTGTGTTCTTTTGTAATAGAAATGGATGTTTGTGTGTATTTGAACTTTTATTTTTATTGTTATGTTGTACTTGGATAATTTTTAATTTTTGTTATAAAATTAGTGTGGTAGTTAAAATTTGCATGTGTAGTATAGTAGATTTTGAGTAGTATTTTGTGGATTGTAATGTAATGTGTTTTTTATTTTTGCATTTTAATTATAATTGTTTTGTTTAGTATTGTGGTTGTGTTAGGGAATATTATGTTTATTGAATGTTTTAGTTTTGTACTTATTTCAAAATTTCATTACCCAGCAATTTCTCAAATGATTTATATGTGTAGAAAGCTCCTAATGTTATAGACCAGGTGAAGTAGAAATTTTGAGAAGGAATGCAAAAATTTCAGAGTGATGAAAATGCTTAAAATACTGAAGTATGATTTATATTTAGAGTTTTTCTTTCCACATGTATCCTTTTATATTGAAAAATTAAAGTTTGGGGGAGGGAAGAAAAAGATTAACTATTAGATGTCCTCATTTAATTATTTTCAAAAATTATTTATATGATTTTATGTAGTGAATTTAATTCAGGTAACTATATTTTGTAGCTATTTAAATATTATGGTAGATTTAAAGAAATATTTTTGTAATGAAAATTAATTTTGTAACTTAAGATATTTAGTATAAGAGAATAAGATTATAGTTAACTATTTAAAGTAAAGGAAACTATATTTTGAAGTAATAAGAATCTGGAAATTCATTTGAGAAGAAAAGATTGGGGCTCAGTGATGTAAAAACTATGAAATATTTATAAGGTAAAGGAATGCTTTAATTTTCAAATTTAGGGAAAGAAATGTGATGTTCAAAATCATTAAAGGCTATCCAGATATAGTAATCCTCACTTGAAAAAAGAAAAAGAAAGGATTGACAACATTCCCTGAAAAGAAAAGAAAAATATATAGGATTAAAAGCAATTTAAATAAAAAAGAGAAAAGAAAGAAAAAAAATATAGAAGTGAGGAGAAGCTTGAAGATATGCCTAATCAAAAATTGGCTTCACTGGACCTACCTAAAGAGTAAACCTAAATACATTCCTGAACTTATATTTTTGGATTAGATCTTTTACTAGTAGTGTTCCCATGAAGTTCTTATCATTTGAATTTTTTACGTGACTTAATATTACAACATATAGTCATTCTTGAAATGAATAAAAGACTAGAACTCTTAAACTTGATGACTAGATTATCTTTGAGATACAGAGTTAATTTAATTACTTGAATTTTTTCTGAAAATCTCACTATGATATTTATCAAAATCAAACTTATAGTATTTCTGAATTAAAACTTTACTACAATAAATCATAACTTTTATGTAGTACTAAAATTACTTGAGGACAACTAATAGTTAAGTTTGGGAGATTTTGACAAAAGAAAAATATGTTGAGATTTTCATACCTATTTTATATTGTTTTTGATGATATTGCACTTTAAAAAAAGATATTTTTAATGTTTTGTTGCAGGAATAATGAATTAGGGTCATTGGAGCAAAAAGATGAAAAAAGGAACGAATTTGGAGCAAAAATGACCAAAATGTGAAGATTTGAACTAGGGCGTCGACGACAAGCCCAACGGCGCCGACGACGAGATTTTCCCGAGACTCCAGAATTAATTCACTTAGAAGGCCCGCCGACGGCGCCCTCGAGGCCGCCGACGGCGAGCTCGGCGGTTATGTCCAACCAGGCATTGCATGAGGACGAATTTTGGAGGGGTGCTTAGGCAACTCTTGGGAAAGCTCATCTACAACTTTAAAAGAAAAATTTGGCCAAAAATTGGACAGGTCCTGGATGTTAGAGAGGTCCTGGAGGTTAGAAAGGTTCCATTAGTGTGTAGAGAGTTTACTAGAGTGTCTAAATTGTGAGGAATTCTTCGAGAGATTGTAAGAGTGGAGGGAAAGTGAGAGATTTCTTCCTCCTTGCCGCTTCGAAGAGGAATTCTGTGTGCTGTAAAGAAAGGAAGAAATTCAGAGGAACTTCGAGAAGTTTTCTTGGGGAGAAATTAGAGATAAGTTTATTTATTGTTGTAGTTTGTATGACTTTAATTTTATATATGAATTATGAGTTTTGTTGTGTTTTCCCCATGAGATATGAGTAGTTTTCTCTGTCTTTTTCTTTGTTTTGAGATTTGTGAAATGGTGATTTGAATTGGTGAAGCCATGAAAATGTTAAAGAAATTGTGATGATCTTTTCACTTCGATCTTAATTTACTTTCAATATGACCAATTGATTTGTTAAAATATTTTGAGTTTTACAACTAAAGTGAAGATTACATCCAAGATTCACGGAGGTCAAAGCCCTTGGAAGTTGGGTGCAATAAATAAGGAAATAAAATTATCGGGTGTAGAATTGGAGATTTTAGAGTGACAGACTAAAATTCCCAAGTCGATCCTATCGTTTGGGTGCTGAAGTGTAGATGTTAGCCCTCAGGTGAGGGGAATGTGGGAGCTCCGAAATGAGAGTCGGTATCCTCCCAGCCTAGTCGCAGATTCAGTAAACAAGTGTAGGATTAGTCAATTTTCTTTATGACTGGACTAAAGGGTAAGAATAGGTATGCTCCTATTTAGCACAATACAAATTGAACTGATTCACTTTATCCATTCACTATAATTTATTGACAAGGAGAAGGATGGTTTCTTATATATTGAATATCACATTAAAAACCTCATTAGTATAATTAGCTACTTAAGAGTTATTAAAAATTACATATTTATTTCGATTGTCTATTAGTGACAGATAAGCAATTTGAATTCCATTGTTGCGATTGAGTATTGCTTTTTCTAAAATCTTAGTTCGTATTTCTAATATTACTCTTTATGTGATCAATATCTAGGACTCCATTAGAGCCCTATATTACTTGAGAAATACGTATACTTGCTTTCATAAGTGTGACTTTATAATAATTGAATATTATATACATTCATCTTTATCAAATCTATAACTGTTATTAAGTTTTGGTACAGTTGCTGAGAATTAAATCTTTTAGCAGCAATATTAAATACTTATATTTTTAAGCATATATAAAGTCGCAGTCAGCCATCACCTCTATTGGAGCATAATCAAGCTGAGACAGCTGTCGATGCACTAATTCCTTTCATAACTGAAATTTATGTACTCTTTCTATTTCATATAAAAACCTTATAAAACCCTTTTCCGAATCACAAACAATTTAGCCTGAAGTGCAGTCAGGTCATCTTAGAAAATGCACTCTCGGGCACGCATCGTAGCAAGTTATTCCTCTAATTGTTCCAGCCACGCATCTTGAGAACGAGCATGATCAGCCTCCTGAATTGGTGAAGCTCTAGCCTTAGAAAGTTGATGTCCCGGTCCTCTCTACCAGGTCAATTTCAAGAAAAATAGCTTCTTCTCTAGTAGTCCTTCTGTGGATCTGGAACCCTTTGCAGGCCCCAAATCAATGGCAATCCCGCTAGCACCACGTTCCATGGGGAGTCGGGTGTCCGCCCCATTTCCAGATGGCAGGCCCATCATCTTATGTAGATCTGAGATAGTAAAGAAGCAAGCTCCCTCCCCGGTCTCCTGTTCCACCGATGGGTAAAGGGCAACAGCTTCAGGAGTATCCACCGGTGAAGAATCGTGGGTTGTCTCTTGAATTGTCACTCTCAATTTCTCTGGTTACATCATCGTAGCTGCAGGCTCTTGCCTCTGCTCTTCCTTCAACAAAGAAGGCTCCCGGGCATAAGTTACTAGCTCCACCGACCTACAATCCATATAGGTCATCCTCGTCGTCCGACATTTCTTCTTGAGGTCTTTCCGTAGGGCGATCAGAAAGAAAGTCGGATGATCCTACTTGATCACTCGATTCAAAAAGCCTCGTCTCAACCACAAGAGGTTTCTCAAGATGAACGCTCATGGAAGAAGCCTTCGCTCGCTGCTTCTTATCTTGGGAAACCATCTTCTAGGCATCGTCACCAAACATGGCTGACTTAGAGATTGGACCACTATCCATGATCACTGACGAAAGATAAGAAAAGATGACCCGCTCGAAGAAGACTAAGATAAGATACATTTTTTCTTTAACTCTTCCCGTTTATAGGGGTCACCGTACAGAATTCTAGAATCAATTAATTATTGGGCATTTAATATTCATAAATATTAATAGCTTTTTGAAAATCAAAATTATCTTATCCTTATCACATCTATCGATATCAAGGAGCAAGAGAATTGTATAACTTAAATATATAAATAAAAAATGTGTCAGCAAAAATCTTAAAGATATCTGACAACAACAAAAATGATGGCATGGCTAACTGGGGGCTATTAGAAGCAGTTTAAGGGCCCTTGTCTATTCACTCGGCAATCGTAGTCGAAAAGAAAAATTCCAAAGACAAGCAGAATTCGACCACGTCCCTTAAAGTATACTGGCATAAAGTTCAAGCGAAAGAATCCGTCAATATTCTTCAACCAAGCTGGACGAATGATGAAAATCACCTAGATCTAAAACTGTATGCTTGGTTCTCCATCCACCATTCATTCATAACCACCCCAGAAATGGCCCAAACAGTCGCTCTCTCAGACTCCCGACACATAGCTGCCCAATCTGAAATTAGGTCGGACACCTTCTCCAGCTCCCGACCCCGTCCGACAGGATGCCATTTTAGGCTCCTGACCCTATAATTTTACACTGACCGAATAGATTATGTTGTTCCTATTTTTCTAGGGATACAAAATATAATTAGACATCCACCATATTCCTATAAATACGACTCATTTCATTAATAAAGGTTACATGATTTTACTGTTCATTGTCAAGCTTTCTGCTCACTTCCTTTCTCCCATGCTCTATTTTTTAGGCGTGAATCCCAGGCAACTTTGAATTAAACACTTGACAACATAAGGTCAATTCTTCTCCAGATTGGAGGAGAGATGACAGCATAAGTGTTGGGATAAGCTATTAATGTGTGCTATTGGGCAAAGAATTTAAGTAAGAAGAGGGGTGGAGTTTGACTTCTCAGTTGTGAAACGAGGGAGGGCTGCTCCGAAACCTTGCGCTAACAAATATTCATGTCCAGTTTGAATCTATTAAAGGAAAACACGAATTGTTCGATGACTTGCCAAATGTGATATGGAAGAGTAGGGCTCCAAATTCTTAACCCTAATTGAGATCTGCAAGAAGATCGTGATAAAAATTTAAAAAGAGAGAACAATTGCCACGGTTAGATATACAGTAATATTTGTGTGTTACAAACATAAATAGAAAGGAATTCCGTGCTAAAATCCCCCTTTTATCTTTTTTCGTCATGTAAATATAGTTACGGTGGACTTTGGGCTAAATTTTTCGGGTTGAGGGTAACGGATAGCTAGCGCATGTGGCGGGTACGACGTTGGGGCCTTCTCGCACGTGGCTCCGCTGTTTATTGGATCGCGCTTCAGGTCCTGCGCCTCCCTTTTTGTTTGCTTCCGTAAGTGCCCTCGAGAGACACTTCACTGTTTTTCCGCCGTTGTTTTTCCTTTTTTTTTTTTTTCCTAATAAAAAACCATGCTATAGAACAGATGGATTACAGCCCCACGACAAGCTGTTATGGAGTGCTGTCTCCCGTTGTATTCAAGGGTGTTGGAATTTCCTGCATTCAGTGATTATTATGGAGTTTATAATTAAAAAAATTATTGTATTAGGACATCTAATATAAATTTGTATTAGATGTTCAATAATAGTGTGCCACGTGGTAACCCGAGCCCGAATCATTTATGTTAGTGGACCTAAATTGCCACACGACATCCCATTATTATACACCTTATGCGAATTTCCATCAGATGTCCTGTTACAATAATTTTTATTATAACTGAGGTAGGTTTCTTGTAGCTTAAGATTGTGTTGTTCCTCACATCGTGATCCAAGTTTACAAATCACAATATTAATTATTAAAATTTAGTGTTTGAGTTGACATATTGGTTAAATAAATTTATGAAAATTTTTATTATTTTTATTTTTTTATTAATCTAATAGACTTGATTTATGAAGATTTATAAAACTGAAATAAAAAAGAAATATGTCAGAATCAATTGACATAATATACATAATGACTGACCTTAGTCAGAAGTCCTATTACCTGGCCATCTTCTAATTAGTTCAATTTCAATCTTTTGAAGATGCCAGCCATCTGAAAATCTGTTATTGTCGCTTCCCAGTGGAGGGAATCTTGGTTGTTTTTTTTTTTTTCATTATTTCTATTAGTTTTTTAGAAAGAAGGAGTCATTAAAGTTTTTGTATTATAGAAATACATGCTTGGTTTGTTTGGAAGCAAGAAGAGGTAGATTGAAAAATCATTTGTTTATTATGATACATTGCACATGTAGTGAAATATAGCGAATGGTTGCTAGCGGTGGCCAGACAGACAACAACGATGGCTGGTGGCTAATGTTACATTGTTGATAGTGAATGACAAGTGGCAGACGATGGTAATGATGGTGGCAAGCGAACAATGGTCTTGACGAGTAGTAGTCAGTGGGTGAAAACTCTTATGTGGCGGTAACTAATGGCAAGCAACCACTTGGGGTAGTAGTGTGTGGGCCACAATAGAAAGTAATGGCAAGCTGCGACAAACAACGATGGATAGGGAAGGAGAGATCATAGACTACTTTGCAGTTTATTTAATTTTAGTTAAATTTAAATACATTAGAAATTAATATTTTGTAACATTTCAAACCACCGACGTAAATGATTTGCATTTAGTTTATTTCAAACCAAATGAACCTAAATCAAGCATTGAAAGTTATAAGGCATGACTTTTCATGGTTGTGGGAGAAGGGTGTCAAACAGACTCTAAATTCATGTGCATATATATGTTCGCTCCCCATTTTATTTTTATTAGAGAGACCTTCTATATATTTGACCCATTAAAATTATTTTTACAGTCAACCTCTGCACGAAAGAAACCAAGCAAAATATGTAAGAAAAAATTGGACAAATATGAAGAAGAAAATAAAAACGATATATGTGAAGATATCCTATAAGACCGTCCTAACATAAAATGAAGAAGAGCAGTACAAAATTGATCAAACCCTACTAAACCCGAATAAATATATGAGAAAAGTTTTATAAAATACCTTCGTATCTAAATAAGAATACAAAATTGAATTAATTTGTTTTAGGTTCACAGAGATCTCCCACGACAATGTATCCCCATGATTTATAACAATCTGGGGATACCTAAGAAGTCTCTCGATATTATGTTGTGGTTGCTCTTAATAAGACTCTTAACAATCAAGTATAACAATGGGTTTCGTCATTCCTATAAGGGAAACCTCCTATTGCCAAGGCAAAATTAGACTATCCAGTAGATGATGCATCGCTATAACATATTAGTTAGCTACTCCTCCAAAACGGGAGCTTATGGAACAACTACAAAGACTAGCAAAGGAGTATAAAAGACCCAATACAGGTGCCAAGGGTAGGTAAGAAAATCCTAGAATAGTAGAGATGACCTAATCAGGACTCCATGAACTTGTTTTCTTAGGTTATTTCCACCCTAAGTCTACAAATTTGTAACGGTAGTTGACCCAACATAATAAAGAGATACTCGTCAACAACCCATGTGTTACACTATTTGAATTAACTCAATAAAACCGATGTCACAATAATTGACATTTAAGATCTTATGACTCTACTTATACAAAAAATTAGAAATAAAGCTTATACCCACCAAGAGTATGATGAGGATGCTAGAGGGTTGAAAGAAATGAACAAATCAACTACTAAGCCGAATCACCCCCATAAAGTACTAATAATCCCATATGAGTTGGGAATGCCTCTAACACCCTAGTCGTGCTAAACAACACCTGAGTGTATAAAACATGAAAGGCCATTCAGATTGGGGAAATAAAGATACTTTTTCTTGACGCCTGTAGTATGAATGCAACATTGTTTAGAGAGTTTTAATAGTGGAGGCCCTGTTGAATGACTTAGGTAATAGCATGAAAATTCAGTCATTTTAAAATCGGCCTGAAGGCTATGTAGAAAAGTAAATATGTAGAGTTTCAAATTAAGGCTATGTAGAAAAGTAAATATGTAGAGTTTCAAATTAATACAATTTTAAACCTATATTTCAATTAAGATAAATCTTTTAAAATTAAACTTTCATAGAAAAAAAAATTATCCTAAAGTGCCAATGCCTAGCTGTGAGCCAGACAAATTAAAAGCAAATAATACAGAAAATTCAAAATACAACATAAACTTAAACAAATAAAAAAAACAAATAACAGGTTAGCTATCATTGGGTCAACAACATATTTCAAAAAATAAAATATCGGTCAAGCACCACATAATAGATGCTTGATCCTAAAACTGTACAGGTAATGATCTAGAATTAAAATACGAGGAACAAGCAAGCTGCTTATGATCTTAACAGACGGTTATGCACGTCAAGCAACTCAAGAACTCGTTCTCATATCTTACTTCCAGTACATTGATTAACATAAGAGCACTAAAAAGTACATAAAAATTTCTAAGAAGACTTTACCTACAAAATAGAGATTAGAGTAGATATAAGCCATGCGATGTGAAATGAACCATGCTTGATGATTGGAGAGCTAAGCAGCCACACAAAAAATATGTTAGTTTAAAGTTTAATTATTTATGCTCATCCACTTTATGTATGGCTTCCTGTAACAAAATTGCTCCTAATATATTAGCATGTATATCTCATACTTAGTAAACAGATAGAATGCAATGATTAGCAGACATGCCAACACTATATTCATGCATATGAAAAAACTAACTACACTCAGCCTTAGTTCTAAGAAAGAATTTATGATATTACCTAACCAACATCTAAGTGACAGTCATGCAGTGTGTGGCAAAGGGCATTCCCATAGAATCTTAACGAGGTCACTAATACTATCCATGTCCCAAGCATCTGACTCAATAATCACTCATCATACTAGTGAGAAATGTTAACCCAAACTATGCTTGAAATGATCCTAGGAGTTATGAAGTAATAGGATAACTAACATCAATTATTTTGTCAAACAGGTGATACTCATAATTAAAGTCAACTTCTGCTACTAAAATGTTGACATATGACCCTAGACCTAAATGGGAAGGAGTACATGTTTGCAATGACAAAGAAAACCACAAAATGCATCTAAAATGCATGATAAACAACAATTGAATGCCTTAGGGACCAAACCTCAAAGGTTACGAATGCAAGGTTTCATATATAATGAAAATGTAACGTACAAATGCAATACATTGAGATGTTGGTCATTGTCATTGTGGCCTTGAGGCTATGAACCTTAGGCACTATACATTTACATTGTGGCGTAAAACTGAGATTAGACTAATTTTTCATACATTTAAGGATGTTCAAATGTAATCACAAATTGCTTGTTTAAAGCAAAATTACTCAAATTTCTTACACTAGTGTTAGCAAAAATAAACATTATCAAAATCTAATCATTTTTTTGTAAAGTACGAAGGTACATATCAATAATGTTATTTAAAATTTGAAAAAGAAATGACTCAAATTTGGAGCAATTCTTATCAGAACCCAATTGATGAAGAATAGAGACAGGTGAATATTGGGAGGCCCAATTTTTACTCAAATTTATCCAATGGCTGGGATTTATAAATTTGAAATTGAAACGATGATTCATGTTTTAGTTCAATACATTTTTAGAAGGTTAGGATTATCTTCAATGAAATAGGCCATTGAAAGGCCTAAGAGAACTTAATATTATGACAAAGTCATCAGAATAATTTCAGAACCAAAACTAAGGTGAATCTTAGCAATATGATAGAGACTTAAATCTAAATAAAATGGTGGGGCTTATAGGTTGTCTTCCTACCAAAGAATGCAATCCAATCCCTCTCTTCTGGAAAAATAAGCTACCAGCTGATACTTCCTACTTTTTAAAACCATGAGTCCTGTCACATGCACATTAAGAGTGATAAGTTGTTAAAATAGATTTATTACAAATTACGACTAGATCATAAGATTGAGTGATCCTGGTTCATATATGCTCCTCAAATATTTTTACATCTTAAAATTTTAAATATCATTATTAATACAAGATCATGGACTCGACAAATCCAACGACAATGATATAAATACGATCAATCCAAAGCGATTGATTGAAAAGAATTCATATAATTATATATTTTTATAAGTGAGAATTTGAAAATGTAGTATAAGCTGTGAAAAGTTATGAAAGTTATTATATGATGCACATTAAAATATTTATTAAGACTAATCAGTATGAAAGACAGATTCACTTTTTAAATTAATTAAGTGTTATATGCATGCCAATGGAATTCTACTAGGTCTGAATGCAAATTTTATTTTAAATTATTGGTTTGTTAATTTATTTTGGTTATGAGTTAATTTTCAAAAAACATTAAAAGTTCTCATATCCTAAAAATTATTAAAAATTAGTCCTAATTAGGGGCACAAAAACAAAAAAAAAGATAAAAAACTAAGAAAAAACAAGTAGTTCTACTATGCACACCAATAAAGAATACACATGCAAGAGCAAGAGAAAATAGAACAATCCAACTGTTGACCTCACTTTTGGTTGATGTCTAGTCTCTTCCTTAGAAGCCAATATCTAGACATAGGACTTTTCTATTGACTATCCTAGAGGACTAATGATGACACCCTCACCTTTAGAAATTTTAAAACTCTTCTTTGCTCAGTTTGAAGTTTTACATGTTGGTCTTAACCTCTAGCACTTAGTAGTTAGAGCCAATATAGGGGAGCTCAAGAGGAGTCCCTATAGGACTGTTTGGCCTTAGGGTTGACCCTGGGTGATGTGGTCATGGTCAGTCTCACACACACATGCACTTGATACCCCTCACTTACACTCACAACCTTAACCCTTAACAAATATGCTTAGGTGATCCGTTAAAGTGGTTTCCCTTGGTCTCATGGCTCATGAAGGGTAATTTCATGAGTGGCATCCTATTGAACCCCAACTTTACCTAAATACCCAATTTTAGCCTTTTGCCCCTAAACTTTCCCAAATTACCAAATTGCCCCTAAACCCTAGATTTTCCAAAAATTCCCAAAAATACCCAAATTCTATAAATCTCTTCAAAAATCATTTCAAACAATTCCAAATCACTCAAATTAACCAAAATACCCCAAAATTTCCAAAATCCTCAAAATATCGCCAAAATTGCCCAAAATTACCAAAATGCCCTCCATATCCCAAAATTTCCCTAAATATCAAAAATCACTCTAAATGTCCCCAATATCAATTTGAACTGCTCCATTAACTCCAATTTGACCAATTTGACCATAATCCCAATTTTTCCCTTTAAAGCCCAATTACCCCAATTTAACTCTAATTTTCACCAAATTGATCCCAAATTTCCCTAATTTCAATTCTAAACTCAAATTCATCATGTCTAAGCTTGATTGAAACCAAATTAAAGCTCAATTAAACACAATTTCAAACCTAAATCCCAACCCCAACTTTATGCCCAATTTGACCATATACCCAATTTCCCCAAATTGAACCTCTAACGTATCCACTTTCCCCAATTTTGAATTCCAAATTCCTTATAACATTCCTTTAAACCAAATTAAGCTTTCAATTGGCCCTAGCCTAGCCCTAAAACTCAACCAAATCCAACCTAGGCTGAAATCCCCAAATTTCCATCTAAGTCTAAATTCCATCAAATTAAACCACATAACTCCAAAATTTCTACGCAATTGATATCCAAAACTCTTCATTACAAACCCTTGGACCAAATTGAACCATAAATTAAGCCTAACCTAAACACTAACCCAATCCAAACCCACCAAGTCAAACTTAAATGGCCCAAAATTAGTCATGGGCCAATTTTGGTCAATTTGGGCATGTTGGGCTACACTTGGGCCTAGATTGGGCTAAGTCAAAATTGATTGATGAATATGGTCAATAGGAACATCATGAAGAGTTTTAAACATGAATTGGATGCCAATTTTGGGGCTAAGGTAATCAATTTGGTGAAAGGATATAGCTAATTCGGGGATTTTAGACTTGAATTAAAATTAAATGGAATTGATGCCTCAACAAGGCCAATTGAAGGTCAGTCTTGATGTGTAGGAATGTTATGAAGAGTTTGTGATTCAAATTGAGGCCAATTTAGTAGGCCATGGGGTTGAATTTGGTGGGATTAGTTTATAGGACCAAAAGTGGGGGTTTGACTTAGATCAAAAATTGGGCTCAAAGCATGGGCCAATAAAGCTTGTATTTCTTTTAAATTGGTCATATGAAGGGTAAATTTGAGTTTAGGATTGAAATTGGGGGAAATTGGGACAAAATTGATGGACATTTGAGGTAAATTTGGGGAAATTGGGTCTTGAAAGACAATTTGGGGTTTTGATCAAAATGATCAAATTAGTCAAATTGGGTTCAATTGAAGGGTAAAAAATGGTTTTGGAGACATTTGGAGTGATTTTGGAAGTTTTGGGACAGTTTGGAGTGCCAAGGGCATTTTTGTAATTTTAGAAATTTTGGGGGTATTTTGGTAAATTTGGAATTTTTGGGTAATTTGGGTATTTTCAAATGGTTTGAAATGATTTTTGAATAATTTTGGGTATCTTGGTTGAATTTGGGAATTTTGGCCAAATTTAGGGTCCTAAGGTTATTTAGGTAATTTGGGGGAGTTTAGAGGCAAAAGACCAAGTTGGGTATTTTGGGTAAAATTGTGGAGCTAACCACCATAAATGAGCTATGGACCAATATAATCCCCATTTGGGTCATCCATGTGCTGGTCTTTACTAAACATTTGTCTGGGGCTAGTAAGTTTAAGGGACCATCTACATGAGTCTCCCAAAAGATCAAGAGACCAAAACTAGGAAATTCTTGGGTTTAGGGTTGTGCGTAATTGTGGGTGAGGGTGAGTGCAAGTGAGTGCCTTAGCTCTAGACAAACACCAGTCTTATGGGAACTCTCCTTGAGCTCCCTCATAATGACCCCATCTACTAAGTGCTAGAGGTTAGGACCAATATGTAGAGCTTCAAGTTGAGCAAGGAGGAGTGTAGAATTTCTAATGGTGAGGGTTCTTTTTCTAGTTTTCTAGAAATAGTCAATAAGAAATTCTTATGGCTAGAATTTAGGCTACTAAAGAGGAAAACTAAACCTTAACAAAAAGTCAGTTCAACAAATAGACTCCTAATATGTGTGGTGTGGTAGGCAAGCACACCACGCGTATTGGCGTTGATCGACAAGATCAACAAAATTAATTCAAACTTCTAAGTCAACAGACATAGATAGAGGTGTAAAATTGTGTGTGTTATTTGTTTTCGTTGGGGAATTAACAAGTGAATATTTGATCAAAATCAAGAAGTATGAACTCTCGCTGGGAATGGAGAGTTGGTTTTGAGTTATCATGTTTCAGGTTTTTATAGAGGATGGGAATCAGTATGTAAGTGCTGACCCCGAGGTGGGAATTGAAGTTTAGGTATTAATTTCAGAAGAGGGTCGGAAGTTACGGACTGATCTCAAAAGGAAGGAATCAAAAGTTAAGGACTGATTCCACAATGAGAATTGAAAGTTAAGGATCAATCTCTAAAGAAGTTGGAAGTTAAGAGCTGACCGCA
>NEWO01000780.1:255921-276706 GCA_003013225.1 Phalaenopsis aphrodite | reverse complement strand
GCTAATATATTGGTTTCGTAGATCAAACGGATGTCATAACTTTCTCTAGTTTATTTGATCGAGCCTCACCCTCAATTCTTGTGTTCATCCTTCGGGATAAATATATGATTTGAGGTAAATCGCTCTTTCATTTAAACTATGAAAATTATGGGGTCAATTTGACTTCATCTTTTTCAAAACTAAAATTTTTTAATGTCCTTCCGAAGCGGGCAACGGGATTTCAATTCTGATGACCGACAACTTCTTACGGGCAAACCCCACACCAAAAATAGTGTCGACAAAGCTCAAATGAATTGGTAGCTACAACAGGGTTCTGTATGCTCAAATGAATTTCAAATGCTGTAGGATTAACAAAATCTCTTAAAGGTCTCTGATGATGTTCATTTTCATTTCCATAATTGCTTAAATTGCAAGCCATTTTACTAAAATGATCTATTTCTTTTTGTTTTTTTTCAAAATTTTCTAATAGTTCTCTCTTACTCAGAATCATAAGGTACTAAATTTTTAGATTTTACACTACGCATAAACAGAAAAAAAAAAGTAATTGAAAGTAACCAAACATACTTAAATAAGAAAATGTTCAAAACTAAACTACAAAAGCTCTTTTTTTTATTTTTTATATTTTTATAATAAAATAAAATAACTTACTAATACTACTTTCCGTTACTCCCCCGACAACTGCGATAAAAACTTGATGCGGGTAGATTTAGTGTGTAAATTTTGTAAATATTTTTCAATATTACAAAATACACACGACAGATAAAATAATAAATATGCAATATAATTCCAACTAAAATACCTTTTATGATAATAGTTTATCTTTAAAACTCTTTTTAAACTACCAAATCCCTTTTAAAATCAATTTAGATATACATATCACTCAAGTAATGAAGGTCTCTAATGGAGTCCTAGATATCGATCCCATAGGGAAGTTAGAAATACCTATAAGTAAATTCTTAAAATTATTTTATAAGTTAAAAATACAATAATAAAATTAAAGTGCAAAGCTTGAATATTAACTATTAAAGTGAATGCTACATAAAATGCAGTTGAAAGACAAAGTTAACTAACTAAAAACAAAACTTTCAAAAGTAAAATTACGAAAACTAAACAAAGTTTTGTTGATGGAAGATTCAAATTTAAGAAAACATCATTCTCCTTTACAATGAGTATATGGTGAGTGCTATAAATAACATTGACTAATCAAGAGTTTGGTCCCTAATTCCATGATTAGGCTAGGAGAATATCGACTGCCACTCCCGTGCTCTCACTACTTCCTCCCATGAGGGCTAACAATCTTGCATTAGTGTCTAATCAACTGGACCAAATTTGAGATTTTAATCTATCACCTTAAAATATCCAATTCTGCATCCAAAAAAGTATATTTCCCTATTTATTTGCACTTAATTCCATAGATGACATACTCTCCCATGAAATCAAATGTGATTCTCACGTTAATGTAGAAATCATAGTCTGTTTTAGAATATATGTTTCTTAACATGTTTTAACATTTTAGTTGGCCAAATTGAAAAGTAAATGAAGATCAGAGTTCAAATCATAAAAAAATAATAACATTTAAAACCATAGTAAAAAAAATTAATTATTCATAAAACCATATCTCAAAATAGGGAGAAGGTTAAAGAAAACTACTCAGAATTCATGAAAATGATACAACAAAACACAGATGTCATATATAAAAAAAGTTTACAAAATAAAAGAAACAAAAGAATTAGCTTATCTCCCAATCCTTCCCAAGAAAATCCTCAGAATTTCTCTCCAAGCCTTTCTCTCTTTACAAGCACACTGAATTCTCGCTTGGAAGTATAATGAAGAAGAAATCTCTCACCTGCCCTCTCCTCTTACAACCCTAGAAGAAAATCTCTTCTTCTCTTCTCCTTGCATTTCATGCTACCCCCACTTTCTTTCCTTTTCTTCCCCCCTTAAACTCCTTAAAGTCTTCCTCCTTTATTTTGGGCTGTCTCCTTTCAAAAAAAATTCAAAATTCCCTCTAAAATTCTCTCTAAAATTCCCTCTAAAATTCCCTCTAAAATTCAACTACTTTGGATTCAAAAGATGTGTCATTTGATCGAAGAGACCTATCCCTTCATAGAAGAACCTTTCAAAGTGTCTACATCCATTTATTTACTCCAATAGGTGTGTAGAACAAGTGTTCCTTTGAAAATTTGTGCAAAATTTGTCTCGAACCTCCTTAATCAGCAAAAAAGTCGTCTCTGGCGCATCATGCGCTAATTCTATGGATTGTGGCGCATCTTGCGCCACATTCCCAAAATTTTCTCTTTTGGCTCCAAATTTCATCATTTTTGCTCCAAATGCCTAAAAAAGACATCCCTACAATAAAAATTTGAAAATACCATTCTTTAAAGTGCAAAATCACAAAAAATAAGCATAAATATGTACTTAAAACAGTATATTATTTCAGTGTATTACTGGCTACCCTTCGCTACGCATGCATTTAAGCTCACTGATAAGTTTTTAGGAACCCCCAGCGTTGCGCTCAATGCCAATGCGCTAGAGTTTGTTCCTACTGTTAGGCCCCTATTATAGTGGCACAGCTCGTATCTGATGTACATGTTAAAACTAATAAAAAGAAAAATGTTGATGTTTACATTTCTTATTTTTTTTATTTGAGTAGAGATAGGGCTAGCACTTATTTTGCTGATTGTGGGAGTTATAGGGTGCTTCCTTAAGGAATTTCCCATTATTTGTACCAGAACAAGTACACGTGGGAGAGATATTGTCCCAACTAACCAAGGAGGCAGTGTGTCAAAAAGGTCTCAAACTCTTATTCAATTGAGGCTCTATCTTTGATCATGGAGGTCATCGAGTCAACTCCGAAAGGGTTCATCCCCTTAGTAGAACGTGTCTTAGAGCCATTACGGGTTGACCACTGGCTGGAGCCCGAGATTGAACCTAGGGGTGATCTACTTGGGAATTATTCTCATACCTTAAGCGATGATTTATCTGGGGGTCTCTAGGATATTCTAGACAATTTTCTTGATGAGCATGAACTCCTTGGCTAGGAACTCCATGACTTTGAGATGACTACTGGCCAGGTTATGGTGGTGAGCGCTCGAGCTCAGAGCTTGAATGTTGTCAGCCACACCACTGTTCTCATCGAGGATGATTATCTTGAGGCTATTAAATTTTATGGTGGCACCATAATTGATTGATGTGATCAGAGCAAGGATGAGATGATTACTCACTTGCAGATTCAAGTCGCCTTTCTTATTGTCCAGAAAGCAGCATTGCAAAACGAGAGGGTCGGTCCGACATTTTTTATCTCCCCACTCGGAGTGAGGCACGCCTTACTATTCCTTCTATTCCCATGAAATCTTTTAGGCATGTTCATGCCACCTCTTTTGATGCATCTTAGAATGAGAACATCTCTTCTGTTTTATAACTGCAGTCCCTAATTGACACCATAGTAAGGGTGCCTTTGTAGCCTAGAAGGGAAAGACTTTTGTACGGTGGGTTAGACCACATCCTAAGGCATATGAGTACATTCCATACCTTTTTGTTTCATTCCCCTTGCTTTAAAAGTTTTGAGGGATTTAGAAATCTTCATTAATATATAGCCCAATTTAAAGCGCTTTGTTGCAATGTTGCCAACATTAGTGCTCTTTTGCTTCCGTCCTTCATTACTTGTTTAGCTGAGTTTGATTTTGAATGGTATGATTATCTACCTAATGGCCATTCAAGACCTTTTGTTGAATTGAAGGATGAGTTTTTAAAGTACTTTGTGGAACATAACATCAAATAACTTTAAGTGCCTTATTGCTTGCTCGACATGGTCCTACTAAGCCCTTGTTGGAGTTTTTTATTCGATTGCACAACCAAGGTTTGCAGTGTAAATTTAAGCTGTAAGAGCACCATGAGGCTGCTAAATATATATTGGGACAAGTTTTTGNAGAGGGTCGGTCCGACATTTTTTATCTCCCCACTCGGAGTGAGGCACGCCTTACTATTCCTTCTATTCCCATGAAATCTTTTAGGCATGTTCATGCCACCTCTTTTGATGCATCTTAGAATGAGAACATCTCTTCTGTTTTATAACTGCAGTCCCTAATTGACACCATAGTAAGGGTGCCTTTGTAGCCTAGAAGGGAAAGACTTTTGTACGGTGGGTTAGACCACATCCTAAGGCATATGAGTACATTCCATACCTTTTTGTTTCATTCCCCTTGCTTTAAAAGTTTTGAGGGATTTAGAAATCTTCATTAATATATAGCCCAATTTAAAGCGCTTTGTTGCAATGTTGCCAACATTAGTGCTCTTTTGCTTCCGTCCTTCATTACTTGTTTAGCTGAGTTTGATTTTGAATGGTATGATTATCTACCTAATGGCCATTCAAGACCTTTTGTTGAATTGAAGGATGAGTTTTTAAAGTACTTTGTGGAACATAACATCAAATAACTTTAAGTGCCTTATTGCTTGCTCGACATGGTCCTACTAAGCCCTTGTTGGAGTTTTTTATTCGATTGCACAACCAAGGTTTGCAGTGTAAATTTAAGCTGTAAGAGCACCATGAGGCTGCTAAATATATATTGGGACAAGTTTTTGTTCATCTTAAGCAATATAAAAAACTGTATAATTGCGTGTCAGGTCAAGTTTTTAACGTTGTTGCCGAGGACGCGAAGGAATTTTTCTTAGACTTAGAAATTTTATTTTAAATGTGGAATTTCTTTAAAAAATTTTAGCTTTGATTAAAAATATTAAAAAAAGATTTTCAAAACAAAAAAAAAATAAAAACTTAAAAATTTATAACAAAAATATTTTGTTATTTTGAGTGTTTTATTTTATTTTCTGAACTTTCACATTTTGCATGCGTAGTTTAGTACCTTATAATTTTGAGTTAGAATGAACGATTAGAAAAATCAGAAAACAAAAAGAACTGCACAACTTGCAAGAAATGACTAACATAAGACATAATAATATTGTTATTCAAATTGCTGAAAATGAACATCATCATACACAAAGACCTTTAAGGGACTATGTGATGCAAGCAGATTTAGTGGGTTATTTTTACAAAGCTTTTGAAATATTACAAAATGCACACGACATACACTATATTAAATATGCAATTTAATCCCAACAAAAATAACCTTTGTGAAAATAGTTTTATCTTTTAAAAATCTTTAAACTGCCAAATCCCCTTAAAACAACAAAAATATGTGTATCGCTCAAGTAATAAAAGGTTCTAATGAAATCATTGATATCAAACCCACATGGAAGTTGGAAATGCTTTGTCAGCACAATTTTGGTTAAGGAGTTGTCAGTTGGAAGCTGGTCGGCCGCCGGAATCGAAAGACATTTAATTTACGTATATATATAGTTTACAGAAGTATGAAATCAAACTGAACCCATATTTTTTATAGTTTAAATGAATGAGCACTGTACCTCAAACCCTATATCTATCTCATATAATAAACACAAGACTTGAGGGTGAGACTCGATCAAATTAACTAAGAAATATATGACATCCGTTTTGTCTACAAAATCATTTTATTTGCCGAAAAGTTCCACTATTTAATACAAAAAATTAAATATGGTTTCCGTTAAGCTGGTTTCGGAAAAAAACTTCCTATAAGAGCAAGCCCCTTTAGTTAATTACATCTTAGATAACCGTAGTCACATAAGAAACTCTCGATAAAAATCAGAAAACATTATCTTCAAAGAGGTCAAAATGATAGGACTTTTCAAAGAGATTGAACAAAGAGGTGGGAAAAAGGGAATGACTCAAATTTGGAACATTTTGTTTTTGGAATCCAAAGGAGGAAGAACTAGGGGATATCATAGATCCAAAGAAGAACCTCAGTGACTTCCCAAGCGACTCTATAGTTTGGATTTAATTTTGAAGAGAAATATTTGAATGTTTCATCCTGTTGATTTTATTTGTTTATGGCTTACATTCATGTGAAACGATCACACAAATAGCCTGAAAGATATGAGGATTCAGGTCGTGACAAACAATAACCACAGATTCCAAAGACGAGTTAGAGATTATATTGTACAGTAGAACTATAAAAAAGGCCTAAAGATGAGTTGAAGATTTATGTTGCCTAAGCAAACCACCTCGAAGTCCTATGGCTTGGTTATTTAATTTTAAGGAAACATGTGCTGTTGTAGATCCTCTTGCTGTTGAAGATGGTCGTACTGCCCACAATGCTAGCTTCAAGCTCCTCGCCATGATGAGTTTAAGTTTTCTAATGTGTCAGGTTATAATGTCAAATCAATTGTTCCTATGGTTATGGTTCTATAGATATTATGGAGCATATTAAAGTTGATTAGAGTGACACTGGTTAGGATCCTAAGGTTTCCTAGTTCCCGCACCACTATTTTCTTTCAAATTTACTCAGTCCAAATGAATTTACTAAACTCAACATAATGAGTTCCATACTTTCATTTAGATCGTGGGAAGTCTTGTTAGCAACTGTAGGTTACCTGCTCTGTGTGATTCCCGATCATCCATTAGAGACGTCTTAATTTAGTTGTAATTGTTGTTTTGTGAAGTTTGTGATTAAATTTTGAGTTGTCTTATATTTTAAATGTTGTGGTGGTGAATTTTATCTTGGTTGATTTTAGTTTTGGTTTTGGTTTTTTGGCTAAACTAACAATTTTGATTTTCATACATGGTGACATCGTTGTTTAACATGCAAGTTCCAGACAAGAATCACATAAAAGGTAAATGCATTAATTTAAAAGCGTACCTGTCGATTCTTCTCATTCCTCCACCTGAAAGGTCAGTACTTGCAAGGCATGTATACAATTTTTGCAGGGAATTAAACATGCAGGAGTAGATGAAGGTTTAACTACCGAATCCTAAGTGATGATTTTATTGAATCTGAGAAGATCCTAGTAGATGATTTTAGAAAAAAATATGACAAGTCCAATTTGCTTTTTAGAATGTCCAATAGATTTCAAAAATGTTTGAGGCATGACCCTGGCCCATTTTGAAGATCTCTTGAAACATTCCGAGTTCAATTTGAACTTATCATATTTTTCTATTAATCATTTGAGGTCGAAGTGTGACTGCCCCGTTGTTCAGTGTAACTTGACAAATTAATTATCGCAAGGATATGATACCCAGTTAATCAATTGATGTTTCATTTAAAATTTATGTGTGTGGGTGCCCCTAAGGCAAGTTCAGGTAATTTAAAGATTGTGGTGCCCACACTTAAGATCAGGCTTGTAGTGTTTAAAGATGTTAATCACCAATCATATCATCTTCTAAATCCAACAACTAAGTTTATACATCGAGCCTAGGTCACTATTAAGCTTTTGACAATCATGATAGGTGGAATTGTGAGCATCAAAATTTTGATTTAAGTGTCATACATCCTAATCAAATAGTCAAAAACATCCTTAACTTTGAGCTTGAGATAAGTAAACTATTATCTTTCCAGCATAAGTCCACCACATAAGAATCGTTTGTTCTTAATTGACTTCCAACTTATGAAGACTAGGAGGATTAAAATTTTGTTGATGTTGTGTAAAGATGGTGAGTGAGTTTCTACATTTATTCCCATTGTACTTCAATCATCCAAGCATGATTATTGGGATCAAAACTACCCATTTGTCCTTGGTTAATCCTCAATTTTGATTAAGGCACCAAAGTCTAAAATTAACACTTTGCCCCTAGGGGCACTTCACCTCATAACTCGTTAACCACAACTTAAATGACTTTGAGGGTCTAAAGTGTCATATCCATGAGGTAATTATAATATTAGAGGAGAATATGTGAACTTCTCAAAATTTAATTTAATTTAATTATTTTTTTAAAATCACAAAATAGGATTTTTAGGACTTAGTTTCTTTGACTTTCCAATGATAAAGTCTTTATTTATGAGAAAATTATTAGAGGTTTCCCTAGGTTAGAGAAATACTTATCTAAAATTTTAAAAATTTTTGAATTAAATTATTATAATTATTTTAATGAGAAAATAAGGAAAATCCACTTTTAAGCCTTTAAAATTTATTTTTAACTTAGGAAAAACTAGGAAAAATATTTTAATGAGTCCCAAGTGATGAGAGAGCAATTAGGTACATTTTGAAATATTTTGATATTTTTGGGATTTTTAATTATTTTTAATTATTTTAAAATTAAAAATAAAGCTAAAAAATTAAGTATTTTCTAAAAAATAATTTTCATTGTTCACAAGTGCCTCTAATCACAAGGAACTCAGAAAACCACTTTTCATAATTTTTCTAAGAGAATTTAATTTAATATAATTTATTTTTCTACAAAAATACAAGGTTCCTTAAAAATCAACTTTAATACTTGAACTTAATCTTCCTTAAAAATCAAATCTAATACTTGAACTTAATCAAATAATTTTTCAAGTTTTTAGAATGGATAAACATGATTTTTATGAACAATGTGGGATTAATTTTGTTTTATATAATTTACTTAAATTAACAGAAGGTATTTTAATTTACTTAATTATAAAAATTTACAAGATAATCCAAGACATCATGATATTTTTTTAGACTTATCTCACCATAGGAAATCAACTAAAAATTTTTCCATAATTTTCTAAATGATACTTTAATTTATATAATTAAAATAAAGTAGAATGGTCATCCTAGCTTGAAAATTATGGCTAGACGCATAGAGATGTCCTCTGACCTTGGAAAAATCAGAGGACATAGTCTCTGTCATTAGGATCAAACTCTCAAAATCTCAAGCCAAGGTGAGCAATGTTTGATCATAATGAATTAAAATACTCCAGAGGGTTTTTAATTCATTAAAAATCAAGGAATAAGAAAAATATTTTTATTTATTATCCATATTATTCTCATCTATTCAGTGAGCAAGAGGGTATTTTTCTTTTATTTTTATGATTATTCTAGAGAAATATGTGGATTTTTGAAGTTTACGTATTTAAAATTATTCATAAAATCCATATTCTTCTACTTATCCTACGCAGAGCTAACTCAAGCTACAGCGGCTTCGAACTCACAAGCGGCGTGCTCCCATTCGTCACCTCCATCCACCACAGTTGCCACTCGGCCTGTGGTTCACCTACAAAGAGTTTGTCCGACTAGATCTCCTCCGTTTGTTAGATACACACGCGATCGGACGACTCTCCGTTATCGTCCCTAAATGACCTAACCTGAGAACCGTTCATACTAAAATCTTAAGTTCTTATCCTAGACTCAACCAAATTGCTTGGGGTTTGTTCCTAAACCTTCATCTACTCAAGACAAACCTACCCATATGGTATATATGGTATGAAATACAGAAAATACATATAATGAATCAAAAAAGGCTTGGATTAGGGTTGAGGTTCAATACCTTTGTCTGAGAGGGGAGGCCTCAATGAGATGGTTGTGGTAACTTTAATTGAGTCCAACGAACCTCCAGATGATGTATTGTGCCCTAGTGAATTGCCTAGGTATGATTTCGATAAAAGTTGATTTCAAGTGCTGGTTTAAAGCTAGGTTAGGGCCTGTTTCAGAGGGGTTTTTGATGGGGAATCAACTTCTTTCACTGTTGGGCTGGTGTGTGCACAATTAATTGAAGTTTGGATCATTATGGAGGAGAGGTGGGTCTAGCCTGGTCCATAGGATGTGCTTGGTGCTTGTGGTGTCATCAATTTAGTGGCTTAGGCATGGCTAAGTCAATTTTGGTGCAGGGGTTCAATTTGGGTCAAAATGACTAGAAAGTGGGTTTGAGTTAGGCTAGCCATGGCATTGAGCTCATTTTATTGATCAACATGGTGTATATGATTGTCACAAGAGGTTTTGAAAAGGTTTGAAGTAATTTTAATTGATTTGGAGGTTCAAGTTTTGACATTTGGTCAATTTGGGGGTGTTGGGTTACACTTGGGTCTAGGTTGAGCTAAGGTCCAAATTTATGGTTTAAAATGGTCTATAGAAATGTCATGAAGAGTTTTCAACATCACTTGGGTGTCAATTTTGGGTTTAGGACATTCAATTGGATGACATTTGGGGATAACCAATTTGGGGCAAATTTGGGGATTTTGAATATGGGTTAAAATTGAGTAAATTTGAGGGTTAACCAAGGCTAATTGAAGGTCCAATTTGATGTTTAAGATTTTTATGATGAGTTTAGGATTTAAATTGGTGTAAATTGTGTAGGCTATGGGGTTCAATTAGGTGAGATTAGGTCATAGGGCCAAAGTTGGGGGTTTTGATTTGGATCAAAATTGAGCTCAAGCATCGGTCAATTAGTCTTGGATTTCATTTTAATTGATAGTATTAAAGATTAATTTGATTTTAGGATTTAAATTGAGGGGAATTGGGGCTAAATTGATGGACATTTGGGATGAATTAGGGGAAACTGAGCTTTTAAATGCAATTTGGGGGTTTTGGTTAAAATGGTCAAATTTACCAAATTGGGTTCAATTGAAGGGTCCAAATTGATTTTTGAGACATTTGAAGTGATTTTGGATGTTTTGAGAAAGTTTTGGCCATCAAGGGTTTTTTTGTAATTTTCGCAAATTTGAGGGTATTTTGGTAATTTTGAAATTTTGGCCAAATTTAGGGTTTAGATGTATTTAGGTAATTTTGGTTGATTTAGGGATAAAAGGCCAACATGGATATTTTTTGTAGAATTGGGGTACCAACCACTATATATGAGCTATGGACCAATGAATTCCCTATTTGGGTCCTTTATTTACTGGTCCTAGCTAAACCCCTAGCCTAGAGCTGTTGGGTCCAGGAGACCATTTACACAAGTCTCCCAAATTATCACGGGATCAAAGTCAACAAATTTGGATTTAGGGTTGCAAGTGAATATAGGTGGTAGTGAGTGTAAGTGAGTGAACTAGCTCCATACCAACACTCAGGGTCAGCCCTAAGGTCAAGCAGTCCTATGAAGAGTCTCCTTGAGATCCTCCATACTAACCCCACCTACTAAGTGCTAGAGGTTAGGACCAATATGTGGAACTTCAAGTTGGGCATGGAAGAGTTTAGAGTTTCTAATGATGAGGGTTCTTTTTTCTAGTTTTCTAGGAATAGTCAATAGGAAAGTCCTATGGCTAGACCTCAGGCTACTAAAGAGGGAAAACTAAACCTCAACCAAGTGTGAGATCAACAAATGGACCCCCAATAGGTGTGGTGTGCTAGGAGGAGTGTAGAATTAAGTGCTGATTGTTTGTGCTGTGGAATTAGCAAGTGAATATTCGATCGAAATCAAGGAGTCAAAACTCTCACAAGGGATTGAAGAGTGGGTTTCAAATTATCAATTTTCAAGTGTTTTCAGGGGAGGGGAATCAGTATTTAGGTGCTAACTCCAAGATGAGAATTGAAATTTAGGTATCAATTCCAAAAAATTAGAGTCAGAACTTAGGTACCGATCTCGAAAGGAATCAGAATTTAGGTACTAATCCCAAAAGATAGGAATACGAATTTAGGTACTCATCCCGAATGGGAATTAAAATTTAGGTATCAATTCCAAAAAGAGAGTCGGAATTTAGGTATTGACCTCGAAAGACAGGAATCATAATTGAGGTACTGATCCCAAAATGAGAATTGAAATTTAAGTATCAATCTCAGGAAGAGATTCATAATTTAGGTACCGACCTCGAGGGATAGGAATCAGAATTTAGGTACTGACCTCGTAAAATAGGAATCAGAATTTAGGTAGTGATCCTAAAATGAGAATTGAAATTTAGATATCAATATCAGGAAGAGAGTTGAAATTTAGGCATCGATCTCGAGGATAAGAATCAGAGTTTTGGTACTGATTCCGAAATGAGAATTAAAACTTAGGTATCAATCTCAGAAGGAGAGAATCGAAATTTAGGTACCGATCTCGAGGATAGGAATCAGAATTTAGGTACCTGAAATGAGAATTAAAATTTAGGTATCAATCTCAGAATGAGAGAATCAAAATTTAGTTACTGATCTCGAGGATAGGAATCATAATTTAGGTATTAATTCCAAAATGAGAATTGAAATGTAGGTATCAATCTCAGAAAGAGAGAATCAGAATTTAAATACGGATCTCCAGGATGAGAATCATAATTTAGGTTCTGATCCCAAAAATTAAAAATAGGATGTCATGTTCCATTAAATGAGGTCTTACACCAATCTTGAGGATTGAGAAAAGGATGTCGTGTTCCATTTAAGGGGGGTCTTACACCGATCTTGAAGATATGTGTCATAGTAGGGAGGAAAGCTCTGAAACTCATATTCTATCCAAATGGTGACAAGGGAAATATATGCTATGTTGGGGAGGAAAGCACTGGGACTCACATCTAACCCAAAGGGGTAGTAGAAATGAATTAGCATCTTGATAATGTCCTCGAGGACAATATGAAAATAGTGTAGAGAATTTGTGGCAGTTGAACTCATAGATATGTGTCATGTGAGGATAGGTATTGGTGAGAAAAATTTGCAAAATATTGTGAGATTTTGTGCAAAATGTGAAATTCTGCGGGGATGTGAAGAGAATTAGTGCATATAAGGACAGTCGTGTTGCACCAGCAAAGAGTAAGAGACCTCAAAATAGAGAGAATCAGCTCAACAGATTTATTTTTATCATATTTAATTATAAAAAAAATATTTTAAAAATTTAATTTTCGTTGGTTGATGATTTTTTTTAAAAAAGAATATTTTGTTTGAATTTTATTATTGTCAAGTTTTTATTATTTTGTTCCTTGTTCGTTGTAATTCATAACCAACCCATTTTATGTGGTTCTTTATCCATCACTTTATCCATCGCACAAAAGGACAATTGAGCAAACATAATAAATTCTAAAAGAGACTTCATTAATCTGCTTCAAACAGGTGTTACAGATTGAACATTCCCTGAAGAATCAAAAAGTACAATATGCTGAACGCATCAAAAGAACATCTAAAAACATCTCATGTTGGGTACATATCACAAGCTGAGCATATCTGATACATATATCATCATATCTGCTATGTGAAATGCAGTACAAAAAGGTATCCCCTGACTGTCCATCCTTTGTGGGGTGAGCTCCTGATCGAGCTGACCTACTAAGCCATGCTATAGGACAAGAGTTTCCTTTGCATGTACTTAGAGGTACAACCCTCTCATAGCTCGTAAGGTTGTAGAGCTTCTAACTCGGGATCTGGTTGAAATCCATACAAGATCTTGTTGTTATCCATTCTTTTGAAAGTTACAGACGCTCCGCTGTGTCGTAACACTGGAATGCAGTGTTTGGTGATGTCTACTCCATTTCCCTTGAGTATTAGTACTGAACCTGCTAGTAGTGGAATCTCCATGGATCCTATGAACTCACCAAGGCCAATGACATCGATTTCTTTCCCAAATAGGATATTGCTCTTACTCGTGAAGGAGACCATGCAAAAAGGTTTCACGAAACCATGATGGTCTATATGTCGGGGAATGCAATCGCCTTCATCATAGATATTGATGATGCAACTGTTAGGAATGCAATCAGTTGGAAGTTTGCTCCATTGAACCCTCCTCTTGAGCATCCAATTTACAATAAGGCTAACAGATCCACCTCATCATGTCTTAAAATCCACAGGGGATTTCCTTATTTGTCCTTAGTAAAGTTATAACAGCAACCACATTGGATGGTGAGTCCGCATTTTCCACGCATCCATTTCCATGGTTTGGAATAGGTCCTTTCTGATCAGCTAGACCCCTATCCGTTAGGTCAAATATGCATTCGAGAATGCTTCTTTTGTTACTTTCAGAGAACACTCTGGTCTACAGCTCCAAGCCTTCTAGTATATTGACCAATCTTCCTTGAACTTCTTCATAAAATTCAAATTCCCTTTTCTTTACTTTACTCATTTTTTAGAATTTTTCCATGGTGGCAATTGGCGGCTATCGAGGAAGCTACTTGATTTCAATATCAATAGGAATCCATGTTGGCGTTGTCTCTGTATCTACCGGAATATATGATTCCCCCATTAAGTGACCGGTCGTCTGAAATCCATCATCGGTGGACGTGTACTCCTCTAGAGTACTGTAACGCTCTAGGTGGAGGACATTACAATCCGAGCACTCCATAAATGCCCCTGTAGCTGATATCCATGTGGGAAGCTTGGTGTTGCATGTTGGGCAACCCGCACAAAGATCATCTACAACTTATGGTATTGTCGGCTTTGTAGTGAACTCAGACTCATCCTCTGAGGCAGACAGGCTGGAGGAAGTCACTCTCATGCATGGATCGTAGATTTTCTCCTTAGGAATTGGGGTAAGCATGTTTTATACCTCCTTCTATCATCTTCTTTCTTACTGTAGGAATGCTCTGTATTTTTTACGACGGGCATTTCTGCGTTGAGTGATTCGTAACGGTGAATCTAGCAGTCTCTAGTTGTCTGCAGTGACTAGACCTCCAGTCGGTGCAGTTATCATAGTTGACAGACGACTGGTCCCCTCCATCGGATCTTGCTGCACTATCACTTTCTTCCCCTTCAGTGAGAAGTCTTCCTTGGTGCTGATCTTTAATAGTGATGGTAGCCGTTCTTTTTTTCGACGGCTAACCACATCCATCTAGGGACCCTCATAGTCTACATTGACTTGATCAAAGTTCAAATCAAAGTCTATGATGCCACCCCCGCGATGCCCTTTCCTCATTAAGTGCAAGATTCCAGCCAACATTGAAAGTGTTTAATAGGAAATTTTTTTTTATCCTGACATTTTCTCTGTAGACGATAGAAAAAACATCAGCGCGCTGAACTTAGCAGGAACAAGAACAATATAAAGTGTTTAATAGGAAATTTTTTTTTATGTTGGTGAGAAGATCATTTATTTATGTATCTATTTTATTTAACTTAGTAAGATATCAAACTTAAAAATAGAAAAAAATGTTTATTTTATTGAGGCTAATTTTATTAACAAATTGTTTTGAGCCGGTCACAGATGTTTGGCCAAATAAATAACCCTAGCTCAATCAAAATTTCAAAGATTCAATTTAAGCAGCATCAAGTTGCATAGTATTTATTTAAGTATCATCCGTTTATCGGTAACATGGGTCTTTTTCCTTGAAAATCCACTAGCTGGTATGCTCCTCATGCATAGACCTTTTCTACAACAAATGGTCCTTTCCAAGTTGGATCAAATTTTCGACCTAACTTGGGGCGTGCAAGAATAGGCATTTTGAGATCAAGTACGAGATCACAAATTTTGAATGTCCTTGGGTGGACCAATTTTTCATGAGCTTGTACCATCCTTGCCTGGTAAAGCTTCAGATGCTGTTGTGCTTCTAGTCTTTTTCTTTTGAGAATTTTCAATTCTTTAAGTATGAGTTTTGCACTTTTTTCTATTGTAAGTTGATTGGAGACAGTGACTCTGAGAGATGGTGTCTGAACTTCTAGTGGTAGTACAGCCTCGGACCCATACACACGTGTGTAGGGTGTACATTGAGTGGGAGTCCTGAACGTTGTCCTGTAGGCCCATAAGGCTTTTAATAGTTTTTAATGCAATGTCTTTTGTTTTCATCCAGTAGCTTCTTTAAATTTTGTACCAGTGTCTTGTTGAAAGCCTCGGCAATGCCATTTGCTCTGGGATAGTAGATCGTAGAGTATCTCCAATCTATCCAATGCCGCTTGACAAAATTGTTGATTTTTATGCTCTTGAAGGCTGTCCCATTCTTGGAAATTATTCTGCGCTGAACTCCAAAACGGTAGACGATTTGGATTTTGAAGAATTGAAGGTCTTATTGTGTTATAACCTCTCGTAACGACATTGTCTCTGCTTATTTTGAAAAGTAATCTGTAGCAGCGAGTATAAATATGTGTCCTTTAGAGGATGGAGGGTCTATCAGACCTATTATGTCCGTGTCTCAACACTGAATGGACATGAAGCAACAGTTGGGTGTAACACATTCGGAGGTTGGTGCAAGACCTCCCCATGCACTTGGCACTGGTGACATCTTCTAGCTGTATCCATGCAGCCGGACATCATTGTCGGTCAATAATATCTAAGTCTCTTGATCTTCATTTTCATCTTTGGCCCTTACTGGTGAGCGCCACACAATCCGGCATGTACTTCTTTGAAAATACTCTGTGCTTCAGCTTATCTTAGACATCGTAGCCACATCTGATCGAATGATCCTCTATAGAGAATATTATCCACTAAAGCGTACGACATAGCCCTTCTTGTGATGCAATTTTGTTCTTGACTTGTCATCTGACAGCTTTCCAGTTTACAAATATTCTATTAATGGCTTACGCCAATCTTTGTTGATATAAACAACTACAACTTTCATTCCTTCTTCTTTTTCGAGCTTGTCTAGATTGTCGAGGTTGATTGAAGAAAAAGCTCATCTTCCTTGTATTGTAATATTAATGAAATCCTTTGGGGGACACACCAAATCTTTTGCAAGTTTTTCTAAAGCGTCAGCATGGGCATTATCTCCCCAAGGAATCTGGTAGAAAGTCACATTGGGGATTTGATCTAGTAGCTTCATGGTGTACCTGTGGTATTCTGCTAACCTTAGTTTAAAAATCTTGTATTGTCTGACAACTTGTTGGATGAAGAGTTGAGAATCACCATAAATGGAAATATCTGTTATATTAATCAAGATTTTCAATTCCAATATGGTGATTAGCACTTCAGTTTCTACTTCGTTGTTGGTACATGACTCTGTCAAGTGATATGAGAACCCGAGCATACCCTTATATGGCGTGATAAAGATTAAACCAATCCTTGCTTTACCTGGTATAACTGTGTCTGATCCTTTGTCTTTTTTGGCTGATAAAGCCCCATCGAAGTATATTTCCTAGCATTGCGCACTAGAGAATTCCATTTGTAGTGCATGCTCATCTGATAGTTCGTCATTAAGAGGGGACCCAACTGAAAGTGGGTGTGCAGTGAGAAAATATGCTAAAATATGTCCCTTGGTAGCAAGAAGGGGAACAAAAGTTATATTAAACTGCAACAAAATTGTCGACCATCTTGCTAAATGTCCAAAGAGTTTTGGTCGGGCCATCAAATATTGCAACATATTAACTTTTGAAATAAGGTTTATCTTATGAGAAAGCATGTAATTTCTGAGCTTTTAGGCAGCAAAGATTGAAGCTAAACAATATTTCTCAATATGCAGATATTTTATCTCCATCGGTATTAGATGACGACTCAAGTAGTAGATTATGTTTTCTTTAAGTTTTTGTTACCCTCATCATTGACTTGGGCTAAGAGGGCTCCAAGAGAGTCATCTAAGGTCGCAATATAAAGTATTAAAGGTTTTCCCGGGACAGGGGCTGCCAAAATAAGTGGTGTCATTAAAAATATCTTAACATCCTCAAAAGCCCATTGGAATTTCCTATCCCAACAAAAACTTGCATCCTTTCTAACTAATGCCGAGAAGGGATGACACCTACCTGAGAAATTAGAAATAAAGCATCTTAGATATGTAAACTTTCCTTGGAAGGAACGTAGTTGTTTTAAGGTTTTAGGTGGAGACATCTCCAAGATAGCTTTAATCTTATCCGAGTCAATCTCGATTCCCAGTTGACGGACAACGAATCTTAGAAATTTCCCGGAGGTAACGCGGAAGGCGCACATTAAGGCTTTCATCATAAGATCATATTGTCATAATCGTTCGAACACGATCCTCAAGTCATACAAATGTTCTATTTTCTGTTTCCTCTTGATGACCAAATCATCCACATAGCATTCCACTTGGTTGTGAATGAGATCATAAAAAATCTTTGTCATAGCTCGTTGGTATGTCGCTCCAAAATTCTTTAACCTAAAAAAACATCACTGTGTAGCAAAAAATTCCAATCAGGGTTCTGAATGCTGTAAGTGCTACATCTTCTAGAGCCGTCTTGATTTGATTGTATTCCAACTATCCATCCATAAAAGAGAAAATTTCATGTGTCGAAGCGATATCCACCATCCTTTCTGGTATTGGCAGTGAAAATTCGTCTTTTGAACATGCTTTATTCAAATCCCTGAAATCGACACAAACACAGATTTGTCCATTTTTCTTCTTAACCGATACAATGTGAGCTAACAATGTGGGGTATTGTTCTTTTCTTACAAAGTTAGCGTCTATTAACTTTTACACCTCGGCAAAGACTTGCTGCTCTATTTCGAGGCACATTCTTTTGGGAGCTTGTTTTACTGTGGTCATAACTTTGTCCACCCTAAGCTTATGCACTGCAACCTCTACTGACAGTCCTTACATTTCATCATAACTCCATGCAAAGTAATCTTTAAATTCTAACAACTTGAACAATGCTGAAGATACTTCATTGCTGAGTAGAGAACTTATAAATGTAGGTCAAGGCAACTCTTCAGTCTTGAGGTTAATTTCCTTCAGTTCATCAATAGTTAACTTGATTTCTTCCTCAAATTATGATTGAGTGTTTACTATTAGCTGATCGATAGATTGATCGTACATCAAGGCAATCCTCTTCCGATTCACTAGTAACAATCATGCAAAATTCTGAATCATCGACTGGTCTGACTGTACCAAATTTGAGACCCTCTTTCGAGTTGGGAGTTCAACTTTTAACATTCCATAATTTTTCAAAAAGTTGTAATTTATCTTTTGGCATTTGTTTTGGCAAATGTCCCTATTAAATTAACTTTTGTACACAAGGCAAAAATTAATCAAAAGGTTATTCCATTAATTCATTAGGATCCTCATCCAAATTGATAGGATTTTCAACATTAGTAGAAATAGAAGCATGATAAAATTTGGTCGAATTTGAACCTATGCTATGGACCTCTTTGACCTCTAAACTCTCGGCCTTTTGAGGGAGAATCGGAGTAAGGGCCATGGAGTTCACATAGTGGTTTATTCAATCATACATTGTCTCATATTTGCTTTTCTCCACATATTCTAAGGATATCTTGTACTGAGGTTTCTTCTATTTTGTCATCATTATTTCATCTTCAAAACTTTCTTCATCATCAATGTTGATGGTATGCCTAGCCCGTTCAATAATTAAATTGGTTCTTGCTCGTCCAAGTCCTTAGCCTCGACCTTGGGTGCTCACACTAAAAGAACCCCCACTAACTTGTTGCAAAAAAAGTGGTGGAAGATCACTGAAGCGGAGCTGAATGGCTTCCTCTTT
This sequence comes from Phalaenopsis aphrodite, assembly GCA_003013225.1. Taxonomy (NCBI): domain Eukaryota; kingdom Viridiplantae; phylum Streptophyta; class Magnoliopsida; order Asparagales; family Orchidaceae; genus Phalaenopsis; species Phalaenopsis aphrodite. Next base: position 257,683 of record NEWO01000780.1, on the reverse strand, counting down.
ATGTTTTTTCTTAATCTTCATCTTTATTTGCTACAACTTAACGAGAGAAGACAGTTTTCTTTAGAGGCACATAGTAGGCAACATCTTCATGAATGCTAACTTCATGAATTGAAAATGGCTGTAAATCTCCCTTGATGCATTATTCTTGTCCTTCCTTGTAATACTTAATGTACTGGTGTAGAGCAGATGAAACCATATTATGTTCGTGAATCCATGGTCAACCTAGCAGAGCATTAAAAGAGGTCTCGACGTTGATGATATGAAATTTAGCGGTTGTTGCTAGTTCTCAAACTTTCATAAGCAGTGTAATTGATCCAAGGGCTCTCTCTCCCTTTTATTTGAATCTTCGTAGAATCATTTTATTGGTCGTAAACTCCTGAACTTCAATGTCCAAATAGGTCAATGTTCGTAGGCTCATCAAGTTGAGGGATGCTCCAGGATCTACTAGAACTCTGTACAACACAAATCTGCCAATGTTAACAGAGATATAAAGTGGATGATTATGGTCGGCGATAACGAGCAACAAGTCTTCATCTGTGAAAGTTATTCCATGTTGTCCTTTCAACGAGCAAACTTCATCCGAGGATGTGCCGGCCAATTGGGCCAAGCAAATCTCCGGGTCAAGCAAAGCGGTAATCAGAGACTCTCTGATCTCCTTTGACAGGATTAGAGCCTCGTAGATGCTTAATTTGGCCGGCAACTTCATAAGATGAGCTAGCACATTGTATTCCACTTTGTATGATCCTCCAATTTTCTCTTGCTTACGTTTTTCTTCCACTGGAAGAGGTGGAGGTAGCTCTTCTCGAGTTACTATTTGCTTTCCTTTATCCATTGGAGCTGACCTCAGGGGTAATACCCTCCCGCTCCTTAAGTTCAGTTATGTAATTTCTTCTTCTTGAGATACCATTGTTAAATCTTCCACTGTTTCTTCTTTATTGAAAAGATCTAAGTTGATAGTAAGTGGTGCACTGTGGCGCTCGAGGATTGATTTCTCACTCTTTGTGCAGTCGTAAGCGGTATTATCGATGTCTTCTTAGGTTTTGCTAACAGGTTCATCGAACTCAAGCACGATTCGAGATCAAAGCTATATTGGTCATAATCAATTACATTATCATTACAAATAGTTAGAACGTAGCCGAAATCATAATCATTATATTCATAAGACCCCGGAGGGGCAAAAAGATAATCATACAAGGTCAGGGGTTTGAGAATTTTCTTCCCCTAATCCGAGATAACTAATCTACTAGGGTCAGACCCCATCCAACCCCTCGTGCTATTAATCTTCGTGGTGGTGTTATTCTTCTTCTTTAGTGACAACGGATCTCCTGGCAAAATCTTCATCTCGGGCTTGGCAGGTGACCAAAGGAAAATATGTTGAGATTTTTATACTTATTTTATGCTTAATTTTAATAATATTGTTCTTTAAAGGAAGGTATTTTGCATGTTTTTGGTTTTCGTTATAAGAAATGGACTTTTGGAGTAAAAGAAACAAAAACAGTGCAATTTGGAGAAAAAACAAGCAAGAAATTAAATTTTGCCTTGACACCTTTCGATAAGTCTTTGTGCTTGAACGCTTTTACACTTTTTGCATATTTTTGAATGAGATTACACCTTAAAGGAAATTTTTTTCATGTTTATTTTGTAGGGCTATCTGTTAGGAACACAGCGTAACTGAAATGGGGCAAAACAAAGCTAAAACGGAGCCAAACGGAGCAAAACGGTGGAGCTGCACAGTCTGCTCGCCGATGTCGGCCAAAACGGC
>NEWO01000780.1:213544-243400 GCA_003013225.1 Phalaenopsis aphrodite | reverse complement strand
AAAATATATAATAATTAAAATATAGTTCAAAAAATCATGAAAATTGGATTGAGTAGTACTTTGACCCATGTAAACCTTGAAAAATTATCTTAAGGGCAAAGGATGTGTTTTAATTAAATAAATAAATTAACTTTTTAAATCCTAATTATTAAGTAAAACTAATTCCATGAAATAAAATAAAAATTAAAAACCAAGTCTTCTTCGGTGTCTTAATTAACCAACGAGTAGCAATCCAACAAAGTTCCAAAGTTATTTGAGTTATATTGAAAGAGTTATGAGGTAAAGTGCCCTATGGGTAAAATGATAATTATGGAGTTTTGAGAATTAATTAAAATTTTAGGTCAAAACAAAGGATAAAAGTGTAATATTGATCATAATTGATCCCCTATAGTGATTGAAAAATAAAGGTATGAGAGGTAGAAACCAATTCACACTATTCTCTACTAAAGAGCAAAATTACAAATAGTTGAATTTTTATAATTTGTAAGATAATGGGGAATGAGATAACAAGAAAATAATTACATAATTTTAAGCCCCAGATCAATTTTTAGGCCTAATTCAATTGTTCAATAGAAAAATCAAATTCAATTCACTTAACCTTTTTTTCTAATTACCAATATACACGTAAGAGATCTAAGAGCTTGATAGTGAGCTATCATTGATTTAAAGTTCAATAAAGGGATTAGAAAAGAAAGAACATAGCTCGTCTTGATCACTATCAGCTCACTTAAATGATTGGGCTCACCCTTGGGGTGACTACCCATTCAAAACCCTAAAATAATAAGACAAGAAAACCATGACATACTCATGGGATAATTAAGATATGTATTGTGCATAACTTAAAGACATTAAATTAACTTGGATGATTTAATTAACAGTCTAGCAAGACTAGAATGAACTTAAAGAGATCTAAGAGACATTAAGCTTGTTTAGAGTTATCCTCTGAATATTCTTGGAAGATTTTAGATACTTTAGAGGACCTCTGAGTCTGTCACAATTTATTGAGGAAACTTGTCTTCAAGGTGAAAAAACAACTAAATTAACATGAAATTTCTAAAGGCCTATCAAGTTATGGCTCAGGACCGATAATTCAGATTTCAATATGAATACCCTCACACTACTTATCATATAGTAACAATTCAACACTCAATGGTATGGGCTTTTAATAAAGTTTCTAAACCCTTTTGAGCAACTGGAGATATTTAGTATGGTCATTTATGGATCATCAGACCGATGTAAGTTTGAGTTTTAGGTGATAAGGGTGATGAAGATATTGCTTATGTGTGCTAAACGAGGGATATGAAGTTAGATTTTAGAAAAGTATCTTCTGCCCCAAGGATCCTTCAAAAAAGGGGATATGACCGATGATACTATTCACCAGCACTTGATAAGAATTTACCCCTTACACTCTTAGGTTGTAGGTATTTTTAGCTTGATTAGGATGATTAACTCGTGGACAATCTAAATTTTCCTAATCTATTTAAAACATGATTTCTTAAAATATCAACCCTTTTGACTTCTAAACAAAGTATTACATGCATGAAAAATTAAAAGAGTCTTAAATACAAAATTATAAAAGTCCACTGAGTAATCATCTTAGTTAGGCTAGAGCAAGATCTCCTGAGATTTTTTGGCCAGTAGATTTGGTCCAAGGTTAGAAGCACACAGTCCAACTTTGAGCACTGATCTCGACTTTCTATAATTATAGAAGTAAAATATGATGCATGCAATTAATTTCCATAATAGATATTCTTAATCAGCAATGACTGCTAAAAACTTGATCCAAAGCAAAGGCTAGATAATTTTTTTCACTATGAAGCAAATAAGAATGTAGTTATAATATTTCTATATGGGATACTATGCAAGTATATGTATCGTTATCAAGTAATATAGAAAATTTATGATTAAGTTCTGAATATCAAACCCACAGGAAGTATTAGTTTTAGATGACAAAATACTTAGCAATTTATATTCTTCCTCAAACTTAAGATGCTAAATTAGGAATGAAAGTTTGATTCTTTTTGTATTTTTTGTTTGATTGAAAATAACGTAAGCAACTAATTAACTAAACTAAAATACTTGCAAGATGAAGGAAATATAAGTAAAATATTTTTTTTCCTTATCATGAGTCAGTAATAAATATAGAAATTTAGTTGTGAAAGTATACTAACTGTGTTGTGTCAAATATGAGCAATAATATTCTTTTCCCTTTCTAGAGATGCTATAAAGAACATTGGTTAATCTATAGTTTGAATAGTCTTGAAGATTGGCTAAGCAGGAAAGATAATAGCTCTCACTCTAGAGTTCCCTATTCTCCCTCCACCTGGGGGCTAACTTCTCGTATCAAAACCCAAAACTATAAATAAAATTCGGGGCTTTAGCCTATCACTCTAAAGTCCTCTAATTTTATACCCTTTAAAATATATTTCCCTATTTATTTACACTCAACCCCACAAATTATATTCTCATTCATGAAATCAATATTTGATTCTAATCATTTGTTGACCAAGACAATATCATCTCGGATCCAACATGTTCTTATAATAGATATTAACATCTTAATTGGTGAAATGAAGAAGTAAATGAAGTGCAAGGTCTTGAATTATCATAACTTCTTCCAACATTGAAGTCTAATACTTCACACAACTTTCTTTAAACATTTAATCACTTTTCATTTTAAGAAAAAATATAAAGAAAATTACTCAAAATTCATGCAGGAAGTACAACCACACATGAGTTTAAAAGTAGAAATCATGCACACAAACAAAAAATCTAAATTAAAAACTAAGTGTAGTCACAAAGATAAATAGTTATCTCAAATTATCTCCACCAATGTCTTGAAGTTCCTTTGAAATCCCTTCTTTCTCTCACAATACAAACTAACACTCAAAATAAAATAAAATATAATAAGGTGGTCAGCGGTGGCGGCATATACGTGAACTTTCGGTGTGTGGTTGCTGGCCTTGGCCTCTAGCAGCTTCCTTTGATAATCTAGGTCTTCTTTAATAAAAATCCAAGGGGTGCCTTGGTGTCTCTTTAAAAAGGTGTCTCCATTCAATGAATCTTATAAAAGTTGTCTCCTCATAAGCCAATAGAATGAATTTTCATGTCAACTGGCTATCTCTCATATTTTTATCAAGGGTTGCTTCAAACACCTCCTCAAATTTCTGCTCCAATTAATATTTCTACAAATACTAACTTTGGCGCTTTAGCATGGGGTACCTGACGCTTTGGCGTTGAGCCTCTGGTGCTTAGGCGTGGATCTGGGTGCTTAGGCGCCCTAGTTCATTTTGCACATTTCTTCATTTTTGCTCCAACCCTTTTTCACTTCTTTTAGCATTTTTCATCCATTTGATTGTACCAACAAGAAAAACACACAAATACCTTTCATTTAAGTGAAATATCTTGAAAATTAGTATAAAAATGTGTATAAAAACACTATATATATTAGGTGTATCAAAATCCCCCAAACTTAAGATGTTACTTGTCCACAAGTGACATTTCAATCTTTAAAAAACAACATAAGTAGATAATGTATGTTAGTTTCTTTAGGAGCTACTAAAATTTTGATGTAGAAATATAGTAGTCTAATCTAGAAAAAAAATTAGTAAATGAGACCAACTTAAAGTTTAGAAATTTTTAATGCGAAAAAATATGAAAGTATGAGTTCCTATCTAATTTAGAAATATTGATTTCTAAAAATAGAGTTTAGTCATTTTATCATCTCTACTTAAAAATTTTTATTAAGCTTAATTGTATTCACTATATTATATCCTTATGCTTAAGAGTTTCTAGAGTCTTATACTTTAAAAAGATCAAATGTGAAACCAATTTTTGATTAGACACTAATCCTCAAGCTTCTCCTCCCTTTTCTTCTCTTTTATTTTCTTTTTCTTTCTTTTTTTCTTTTTCTTTTCTTTTCTTTTTTCTTTTTCAGGCAAGGATTACTATATTTGGATAGGTCTTTAATGGTTTTGAATTCCACTCTTCCTTTTCTAATGCAAATTGTTGATATTTTTCTTTCACTTAAAAGCATAATAATAGTTTTGAAAATTAATTTCAATTAACAAAATTTAAATTTTAAAAATAAAAGGTCTAAATTTCTAATTTTTTTCAAAAATATAATTTTTCCTACTAAAGATAGTTACACAATACTTAGCATTTTCCACACTAAAGAATTTTAACTTTAAGTTTTTCGTCATTAGTATGAATTTTAACAATATTCTCTTAATCATTTCTAAAATCAAAATTTTCTTCCCTAATATAACTTCATATACATAATCATTTTTTAAATCAAAATCAAATTTATTTGAAATACAATTGAGAACAAATAAACTTTTAAATTTCTTTTAAAATTTTCATCCCCCAAACTTAAATTTTTAATAGAAATAAAATATTCTGGCATCATATAAATAAGCAGGAATGAAAACTTACTATAACATGCTTGCAGGAATTTTTATATCCTAAATATACAAGTACAAAAATTAAAAACAGGAGTAAAAACTTAATTGATTAAATTTTCCTTTACTTAAATTAAAGAGATTCATTAGACTTCTATTCAGTGTAGTATAACATAAAAGCAATAAACACATTAACAAACATATCTGGTTGCAACATAAAGAAAAATAATTGGTAGTAAATTAAAAATTTCAAACATGCAGTTTTAATTAACGAGTTAGCTAAATTCTAAACCCTTCTAAGATTCCAGAATTACAAACACTAACTAAATACAACAAAACAACACAATAAACACAATTAGTACCACTCAAACATACTAACTATACACAAAATGCCAAATACATCATAGTAGGTGTATTAAACAAAACATAACAACTAAAACTAACAATTTCAACAATCTCAACTGCAAACAACAAAGTACAGAATACATGTACCATCAAAAGTTCATAACAATACATTAAGAAAAAATAACATGAAACAACAAACCAAACTACAAATCCAACTAAGCACCATCTTCCTCATCATTATCATCACTACGCCAAGCAGCAGTAGGCTCATATGGTGGATATCTTGGGTGCTGAGGAAATACTATATCTCAGTTACCTCTATTGAGATGCTCCATAGTTGTGTTGTACTCCTCCTCATAATCATCCATCTTCTCATATACCCATCCATATGCTAAGAAAATGCTTTAAGTTTAATAGCTTATCTGCGGTGATTGGCATTATCTAAAATCCTTTGTAATAACTCAGTTTGAGACTCAGATCCTGAAGTCTGACCCCGTGATGTAGAAGCATGTGAAGTAGAGGCTCGTGAAGTAGAGGCAGTAGAACTACTGGACAATGTACCCTTCTAACCAAAAAAAGAATGATGTGAATAATTCTTCACATTCACACTGGTAATGGGCTACAATGGTTGTAGGATCTCCTCCCAGCTATTATATCTAGCACCATCCTGCTCACATAACGAAATGATCAAGGATGCAAATCCCAAACCTGCGGTAGTAGCGACAATGGCAGAACTGGTAATAACTCCATAAATCAATCCTCCAATATCAATTGGCTTGGACTGCTGAATACAGTAATTCAAAGTTACTCTCTTTCGAGTCACTTCACTCAAATTATTTATAAGAAGCAAACAAGAAGAAATAAAATAATGTCATGCCTTTGCAGTGGCATCCAACTTTGAAGTAGAAAATTTTACCCTTCTTTCATTTGTAATTTTCCATAATCCTCTCCCCTCAATTAAAAATGCAATAATCTTGTCTAACTCATCCTCAGTAGGACTATAGTTTGCATAAAAACACAAAGTACTAGCACGCAGATGATAAAACTGATTAATTACCTCATGAGAAAATTGTATTGTCTTCCCCATCACTATGACTCCTTCCTCATCAGCCTTTGAGAGATTAGCATAGAACTCTCGTACAACAAAGATCACGACGACTGCAGAAAAATAACAGAATCACTCCCACTGGCAGCTAACAATCAACTCCTCCATGGCTCCTCCTGGACTTTTGAAACATTGCTCAGAAATTAATTTCCCCGAATGTAGTGCGTCTCTATACCGATCCTGAGCTCTCAAACTGACAAATTTACTTATATCAAATGGAGCTTTTCACTTGCTTATCTTCATTCTTGGTGCCATTTTCTAAAAAAATGTATATAACTTAAAATAAATCCCACAATCATCTCCAAATTACTTAGCTCAACTCCAAAAATCTAAAACGAACAGCTCTATGCATTTTCCATCAAATTTTCTCAAAATTTTCACCATAAATAGTGATTTTCAGGTAGATTATGAATGTGCTAAAAATAAATGGTGAAAATCACAATTTTTTTCATAAGTGAAGCTCTTACCTCAAGAAGATTAAATCTAACAAATTTGGCTTGAACCCACCAAGAAATCTTTAAAATAGGTGATGCCCTAGCCTAGAAATCACGAAAAAGCGAAGGTAGAAGATGAAGTTGGGGAAACAATGGAGATTTCCAGACCCAAAATTCACTTAAAACCGTTCACGGACTGGTTTTTGTGAACCGACGCTTAAGTGCGAATGGTTCAGCACTTAAGCCCCCATCTATCAGTTTAGTTAGCGCTTAAGCATAGGATTTGGTGCTTAGGCTCCAGTGCACAATTTTTAATTTTTTTTCATTTAAGTGAAATGCACTCTAGCCTAAGTCAACTAACCCTTTATGGTCTCAAAAACATTCTATATACTATTTTCTTCCCTCTTGCTTTCTTCTAACACTAAATTTCACTAATTTAAGCTAATTTAATTCACCACTAAATACATAAAATTTTTCACAAAAAAAACTCTTATACTCATTTACAAACAATTACATGCATTTTTTAATACATAAATTCTCAATCCAAATAGTCTTGGATGAAAAATTTCCTAACACAGACTCTAAACAACCTTAACACATAAAAATACTTTAAAACAGTCTTAACATTAACAAATTACATTAAGCACTCAAACACTAAACAAAGAAATTAATCATGAACTTAATTCCATTATCTAGTCGATGGAATAAATTCCGGCCTATCATTAGTCTCTCCTTCAGCATTTGGTATGTATATCTGAAAGAACGGACAATGATTAATAACTCTGGTTGAATCTTCTTTAATCCACTTATTCTTCAGATATATAGCCTTATGTGTTTCTTCTATAAAACTTGTATGGCTAAACTGTATCTTTAGTTGACATCCCATATGATCTAGATGTGTTAACTTCCATTACTTTTGCTTCAATTGAAGCCATGTTAGCCTCAATTTTAGTGATCTTCTCTACTATTTCTTTGATACTAACGACTAGAAAACTGTTATAAATCTCTTGCACACTCTAACTAATAAACTTCTTTCTCATTATTTCCTCCTTCAAATCACTTTCCCAAGAAGACATTTTTCCTAACTTCAAATTTTTTACTTAGAATATAGGGTAAAATGAAGGTGTGGTGAAATTTCTCCTCATAACCCCTATATTTATAGGCTCTAAATCCTTCCTAAAACTCCTAGGCACGTCTTAGAGCTGCTCTTACATGTTCAAGCCAACCAATTTGCAGTTAAAACTTCTAGAACCTGAAATTCACAGATGTTTTTTAATTATCTTGCTTAAGTGTCGTGCCTTGGCACTTACGCGCCGGGTCTTAGCGCTTAAGCACCAGTGCTCAATTTAGCACAGGTCAACTTAACATCCAAACAATCATTCTACATGTCTAGGCCATCTTTTATGGTCTTAAAATTCTCACTAACTTAATATATAATCAAAATAATACCAAAATTTTCTAAATCACACACAGAAACATAACAATAAAAACAATAACACAGATAATTATGGCGTGCCTCCCACAGAGTGCTTGGGTTTTACGTCCTCAACATGACGTAACCAGTGTTTGTTCTGGTTGACCCAACATCAGAAAATCATTTAATTTAAGTTGTTCACCTAAAAAGTAGAGTTTCAGTCTGTGACCATTTACTTTTAATATTTTATCAGTCTTAGTATCTTTATTATCCACAGCTCCATAAAGATAAACTTTCATCACAACAAATGAGCCCATCTACCTGGACTTATGTTTGCCTAGAAATAATCTTAACCTTGCATTATAAAGTAAAACTTGTTACCATGGCTGAAAATTCTTAGTCATAATCCTTTGATCATGCCACATCTTCATCCTTTCCTTGTAAATCTTAGCACTTTCATAAGATTCATTCCTTATCTCCTCAAGCTCATTTAATTGCAATAAGCTCTTCTCACCGCCATCTTTTAAATTATATTTAAATTCCTTAATCACTCAATATGTTTTATGCTCAAGTTCAACTCGTAAGTCACACGCTTTCCCAAATCTAGCCTGTTTGGGGACATTCCTATAAGAGTTTTGTATGTAGTCCTATAAGCCCACATAGCATAGTTAAGTTTACTTGACCAATCCATTTTAGTTATATTTTAGATTTTTTGAATAATCTTTTAATTTCACAATTGAATAATTCAACCAAACTGCTTGTCTGAGGATGATAAGCAGTAGCAATTCTATGGTTAATATGATATTTTTTTACTAATTTCTCCATTATTGCATTTTTGAAATGACTTCCCCCATCAATTATGATCACTCTTAGCATCCCAAATCTACAAAAATATATTTATTTTTAAGATCTTTGCAACACTTTGAGCATCAAAACAATAACTTATATCCATTTGGATACATAATCTACTGCTAACAATATATATAAATTTCTGAAAGATGGTATAAATGGTCCCATGAAATGTAATCCCCAAATATCAAATATCTCAACTTCTAACACATAATTGAGGGTCATCTCATTCCCCCGAGAAATATTTCCTACTTGTTGACATCGATCACAACTTTTGATATAAGCATTAACATCACTAATGATTGTAGGCCAATAAAATCCATATTGTAAAATTTTGTATGTTGTTTTATCAACACCAAAATGTCCCTCAAAATCAAAATTATGACATTTTTTGATAATTTCATAGGTTTCTTCTAAAGGCACACATCTTTGAATAATAAGATCATTCCCTTGTTTATATAAAAATGGGTCATCCCAAAAATAAGTTTTAGCTTCAGTTAAAAATTTTCTCTTCTGTTGATATCTCATTCCATAGTGTATAATATCACTAATAATGAAGTTCACAATGTCTGCATACCATGGAACATGCTGCCCATTAATATTGAACAATTTTTTATCTGGAAAATGTTCATTAATCTCTTTTTCAAAATAGAATGGTTTTTCTTATTTAAGCCTGGACAAATGATCAGCAATTTGATTCTCAGCTCCCTTCCTATCTACTATTTCAAATTCAAATTCTTGCAAAAGAAGAATCCATCATAGCAATCTAGGTTTTACATCCTTAGTTTTCATTAAATATTTAATAGCAGAATGATTTATATACACAACACATTTAGTTTCAATCAAGTATGATCTAAATTTATCAAAAGCATATACTATAGCTAATAACTCTTTCTCAGTTGTTGTATAATTAATTTGAGCTTCATTAAGAGTTCTACTAGCATAATGGATAACTTTGAAAATCATATCATGCTTTTGTCCTAAAACAGTTCCACTAATATAATCACTAGCATCATACATTAATTGAAAAGATTTTTCCCAATCTGGTGCAATATTTTTTGATGCAGTAACTACTTTTTCTTTTAATAATTCAAAAGCTTTTAGGAACTCATCATCAAAACTAAAAATTATATCTTTTTCAAGTAAAATGCATAAAGGCTTAGCAATTTTTGAAAAGTCTTTAATATATCGCTTGTAGAATCTAGCATGTCCTAAAAAACTCCTAATCTTCTTTACGCTTGTTGGGTAAGGTAAATTAGTGATCACTTGAATTTTTGTATGGTCTACTTCGATTCCATTATCTGAAATGTGATGTCCCGAAACTATTCCTCTTGCTACCATAAATTAATATTTTTCTTAATTAAGGATTAAATTTGTTTCTTCACATCGCTTAAGAACTTTTGATAGATATTCTAGACATGAGTCAAATGAAGTTCCAAACACTGAACAATCATCCATAAAAATCTCACTTCCCTTTTCAATTAAATCACAAAAAATAGCCATCATACATCTTTCAAATGTAGCAGGTGCATTACATAAACCAAATGGCATTCTTCTAAAAGAAATTGTATCATAAGGACTGGTAAAAGTTGTTTTCTCTTGATCCTTAGGAGCTATTTATAATTGGTGATAACCGATATATCCATCTAGAAAATAAAAGTATTTATGCCCAGCTAGTATATCCAGCATCAGATCTAGAAATGGTAGAGGGAAATGATCTTTCCTAGTGGCGAGATTTAGTTTTCTATAATCAATGCATAGTTGTCATCCTGTAACTTGTCTTGTTGGTATTAACTCATTATGTTCATTCAAAGTCACAGTCACTCCTTTCTTAGAAACACAGTGAATTGGACTAACTCATGCACTATATGAACTAGGGTAGATAATTCCAGCATCTAACCCCTTTAAAATTTCTTTCTTAACAACTTCTTTCATAACAGGATTCAATCTCCTTTGAGGATCAGCCATGGGTTTGCAGTTCTCTTCCATATGAACCCTATGCATACAAATTGAAGGAATGATTTCATTTATATCAGCAATTGTCCATCCAAAGGCTTTCTTATAATTCTTCAAAATTTTCATCAAATTATCTTCTTCAGTATTAATTTTAAGGAAATTATAACAGTTAATGTAGAGGAATCACCTAAAAAGGCATACTTCAAATGTTCATTAAGCAACTTCAACTCAATTTTAGGGGGCTTTTCAAACAATGGAGAAAAAGATGTATCCTTTTCTATGTCCGAGACTTTAAAATTTTCTCAAACATAATTTGAATCTTTCATATATAAATCTTCATGTGGATCTAATTCCTCTTCTTGCTTGTGTTCCAACTCTTTAATCTCAGATTTATCTTCATAAGTTATTTTGAAATGGCAATCACTTAAATATCTTATCACATCCATTCTATAGCATTCATCATCTTTAACTTTTACAGGGTACTTCATTGATTTAGAAATATTAAATGTAATTGTTTGATCATTGACATGCATAGTTAATTATCCTTTTTGTACATATATCATTATTCTTCCAGCGACTAGGAAAGGTCTCCCCAAAATGATAGGTATCTCTTCATCTTCCTCCATATCTAGCATAATGAAATCAAAGGGAAAGATATATTGATCCACTTCCACTAAGACTTCTTTTATAACTCCTTTAAGATAAGTTATTGATCTATCTGCTAACTACAGATTTACAGTAGTAGGGGTTATTTCTCCTAATCCCAATCTTTTAAATATTGATAATAGCATAAGGTTGATGCTTGCTCCTAAATCACATAAAGCTTTCCCACAAAATTTGTCACATATTGCACATGGAATTGTAAAGCTACCAGGATCTTTAGCCTTGTCAGGAAGTTTCTTTTGAATTATAGCAGTGCACTCCTCACTAAGTGCAACTATCTCATAATCTTCAAACTCTCTTTTTCTGTTAAGAATATTCTTCATAAACTTCACAAAGCTTGGCACTTGTTCTAAGGCTTCAGCAAATGGAATGTTAACTGCAAGCATCTTAAAAATATCTAGAAATTTTGAAAATTGCTTATCCAACCTTTGTTGTCGAGGCCTCTGAGTAAATAGAGGAGATTGTCTTTCTAAATCAATGTTAAATGGAGAAATAGGTCTCTCTAAACCTTTTGGAGCTTCCTTTTTTTGTTCTTCAATCACTTCTCTCTCTACTTTAGTCTCTTTTTAAACTCTACCTTCTAATTCTCTTCCACTTCTAGGTTGAACGGATTTTAGGCTCTGTTTGGTGCAGCTACAGCTTCTCAGCTTTTCAGCTGCAGCTGCGCTGCCCCAGGAAGCAGCTGTGGGATAGTAGTTGCGGGGAAGCTGACTATTTGTTTGATGCAGCTGCGCGAAACCAGCTGTCGGGCAGCTATTTATGAAAAAAAGACCATACTACCCCTGTTTGGTAAAACTGTTTAAAAGAATAGTGTAACAACCATTATTTTGGAACTTTAGTAAGACCCAAAAGTGCTAACAACATCTGTTTATGAATAAGAACACATATGCAACACAATCTTATGTATTTATATATCTAACACATAAACTTTGAGACTTATCTTCATTACCACAAACTTCTGAGTGTTGTATTATTTTACCCTTCCCCAATTCTAAGCCCTTCATGCGTTTGATAGTAAGCTCACCTCCATTACCAACTTACCTTCTTTTTATGAATGCATGAAAAAAAATTAAGGATATGCTATAAAATTATTGCATAGATAAATTATCTGGTACTACAAATGGAAGATAACATGTTTACATAATGATCTGAATGTTGAAATGAGAATGTGAGCAAATAACATTTCAAATATATATGAAGAGAGTGAATTCAACTTTTAAAGAAATATGAACCTGCAACAGTTCTTCACAAACATAATATATAGGAAGATATTGCCTCTGTTGAGAAATTGATTTTGACTTGGCAAAATCACTCACTGCTTCCCCATAAAAATTTACAACTCCAATCTATTTACTGTGTTTTCTTCATGGGGCAAAAAAATAGGCTGCACAACATAACACAATTCAAACTTTAACTATTGTCATAAGGTAAAATGAAGATGTATTAGAATTTTAAGTAACAACTCCAAAATAATAATACACCTAGCGGTCATCTAAAAACCAATTATGTCAAGGTGTCAGCATCAGATACCATGCTAAAAGAATTTTGATTTAAATGGAATGAAATATTTATAAGCTCCTAAATGACTTTGATGCTTGGATCAACATATCCAGCGCTGGGAATAAACTGAACAAAGGCTTATAAAACGAAGTGGAACATGATATTTATAGCCCATTCCTATTGAATCTTTCCTAGAGCTCAGAAGAAACTTCTCATTGCTTTCTTCCACAACTCTCGCTGGTCTCTCAAGCGGAGGAGATTAGTCAATATAGCTGGTAAAGATTTTGGAAGTTATTTGTGAAGTTTCTGGGATCTAATCCCACCTCCATCACAACTTTCCCCCAAAGCAAAAAAAAAAAAATAGAAACAACAAAAAGGAATATTTTGATAAAATTCAAATTCATTATAGTTTAGCTTAAAGCAGAAAATTTCTCAGAAAACATTGAAGAACCGTAATTCCAACTTCCACCTATCCTAATTAAATTCAAATTAATGATGCAAACTGCTCCGAAATCATAAATGGATAACAAGGCAAGGCTCCTCACCATACATTCCTCTTTCTATACAAATTTACCACAGAGCAGGACCCAATGCATAGTTTTGTTTAAAGAAATGGATAACACAAAGCAACGGTACCTCTTCCGGCATAAAACACTCGATCCACAGATGGCACTGCGACCTAAGGGCATCCACAACTCCAGCGAGATCAGATCGAGAGCAAAGGGACGAAGCAGCAAAGGATGCGTGAGATGGCAGGCGGGGAAGAGAAAGAGCAAAAAACACTTTTTCCCCTTCTCCGAACCTTCGAGGGAGAGAATGGAAGAGGAAGGAGACTGATGGGCTTCCTTTCGACGGGAATACAAAGGAGTAAGAATGAACGAGCTGAACTGCCACCAACGAACGAACGTGAGAGAAAGAGAGGGGAAGGAGCAGAGCATCATTTCACATAACAACTCAAATGAATCAGACCTTCGATCGAAGGGCAGCCGAGTAAAAATGGGGTGGCGGAACGCGGGCCGCAGGCTTGATCCCGTGGTCGGCATTCGGCGAAAATTTCACCTGCTTTCATTGCGAAGTTCTCCTCCCGCTCCCCCAAACAGAAAACTTCTGCGGCGGTGTGCCGCGAAGCTATCCAGCCGCGCCCCCAAACATACCCTTACTTGCTCTTTATTCTAGTCTTTTGGATTTATTTCTGTATAACTAGGAAGTGTTCCTTGGGATCTATTACTTAATGAATTTGTTATTTGTCCAAGTTCATTATCAATATTTCTAATCGTAGCTCCTTGAAATTATAATTGATTTCTTAATTGTAACACCACTTCTTCTATAGACAACTTTTTTTCCTTAAATTGTAAATTACTGTTAAAACCTAGAGGATAAGTAGGGCAGTTATTACTATTCCCTTGATTGTTCCAGTTTCCTAATTGGTTTACTTGATTGATCCCGCATTGTTAACTATTACCACCTATAGTATTATTCCAATTAAAGTTGGGATGGTTCTTCCAACCTGGTATGGGTTATTCTGCTTGTTATTTATAACATTCAAAGTTTCTAATAATTCTTAAGAATCTACCATTTGGTCTAATGAATTCTCTTCAATTATGGAAATTGGTTGAGAAAATTTCAATATAAATTAGTCTAACTTCTTTGAAATTGCAGCAACTTGATTTGCTAACATGGCAAAAGCATCAGTTTCATGAACGTTGGCTACTTTCTTAAGATTTACCCTCACTGAAGGTCATTGAAAATTATTGGTAGTCATCTCTTCTATTAAAGCATAAGCATCATTAAATGGTTTGACATCAATGAACCACCAGCAGCGGCAACGATAATAGATCTAAGCGATCCAACTAATCCTTTGTAAAATATTTGAATTATTAACCAATCTGGTATAGTATGGTGTGGACACTTTCTTAAGAGTTCTTTGAATAGTTCTCATGCCTCATAAATAGATTCTCGTTCAAACTGACGAAAAGATGCAATATCATTTCTAAGCTTTGCATTCTTTGATGGTGGAAAATATTTAGCAAGAAATTTATGTGCTAAATCACTCCAAGTTTTGATAGATTTAGGTGATAACGAATGTAACCATATCTTAGTCTTATCCCTCAGTGAAAAAAATAATTAAAGTCTTATAGTATCATCTAATACACTATTATATTTAAATGTAGCACACAATTCTAGAAAATTGATAAGATGTAAATTTGGATCTTCAATTGGTGCTCCCCCAAACTGATTATTTGATATCATTTGGATAATACCGGGTTTGAGCTTAAAAGAATTAGTCACTATGGTGGATTTTGAATACTGCAATGAAGTTCATCCACCATAGGGTTAGCATAATCTCTTAATGGTCTAAACTCTTCAACATTATGATTATTTTGATTTGTCATTTTTTGAAATTTTTCAATAATTTTTAATTTTCTAATTTTTCTAATAGTTCATTCTAATTCAGAATTGAAAGACACAAGTCCTGCGGAACCTGATCTACACATACATTACTATAAAATCAAATAAAGCAAAAAATGAAAACACAAAAAAACTCTATATAAAAACAACACTAAAATATTCTTAAAATTTAAATAAGACTTACTAAAAATTTTGTTATCCAAAAACTTCTTTTTAAAAATTTTTGCAAATTACTAATAATTATTTTTCTTCATTTCTTTGCAACGGCGCCAAAACTTGATCCCAACTTTCTTTAATTATAGAAGTAAAATGCGATGTATGTGATTAATTTCCTTAATAGATGTTCTTAATTTGCAACGGCTGCCAAAAACTTGATCCAAAACAAATGCTAGATAAATTTTTCACTATGAAGCAAATAAGAATGGAGATATAATATTTCAATATGGAATATTATGCAAATATACGTATCTTTATCAAGTAATCTAGAACTTTTCTGATTCTGTCCCGAATATTTAACCCACGGGAAGGATTTATTTTAGATGACAAAATACTTAGCAATTTATATTCTTACTCAAACTTAAGATGTTAAATTAGGAAGGAAAGTTCGAATCTTTTTTTATTTTTTGTTTAATTGGAAATAAAGTAAGCAACTAATTAATTTAACTAAAATACTTGTAAGATGAAGACAATATAAGTAAAATATCTTTTTCCTTATCATGAATCAATGATAAATATAGAAATTTAGTTGTGAAATTATACTAAATGTGTTGTGCCAAATAGAAACAATAATATTCTTTACCCTTACTAGAGATGCTATAAAGAACATTGGTTAATCTTTAGATTGAATAGTCTTGAAGACCGGCTATACAGGAAAGATACTAGCTCTCATTCTAGAGTTCATTCTTCTCCCTCCACCTGGGAGCTAACATCTCGTATCAAAACCTAAAACTATAAATCAAATTGAGGGTTTTATTCTGCACTCTAAAGTCATCTAATTCTACACCCTTTAAAATATATTTTTCTATTTATTTGCACTCAACCCCACGAATTACATTCTCTTTCATAAAATCAATATGTGTTCTAACCATTTGTTAACTGAGACAATACCATCTCAGATCCTATATGTTCCCACAACAGATATTAACATCTTAATTGGCCAAATCAAGAAGTGAATGAAGTGCAAGGACTTGAATCATCACAACTTCTTCCAATATTGAAGTCTAATACTTCACACAACTTACCTTAAACATTTAATCACTTATCATTTTAAGGAAAAAAAAAAGAAAACTACTCATAATTCATGGTGAAAATACAACCACACAAGAGTTTAAAAGTAGAAATCATGCACACAAACAAGAAATTTAAATTAAATACCAACTATAGTCACAAAGATAAACACTTATCTCAAATTATCCCCACCAATATCTTGAAGTTCCTTTGAAATCTCTTCCTTCTCTCACAATACAAACTAACACTCAAAATAAAATGAAATAAAATAAGGTGGCCGGTGGCGACGTCGTATATGTGAACTTTTGGTGGGTGGTTGTTGACCTTGGCCTCTGGCGGCTTCCTCTGATAATCTAAGTCTTCTTTAATAAAAATCCAAGGGGTGTCTTGGTGTATCTTCAAAAAGGTGTCTTCATCCAATGAATCTTCTAGATTTTGTCTCCTCATAAGCCAATTGAATGAATTTTCATATCCATGGCCTATTTCTCATATTTTTATCAAGAGTTGTTTCAAATACCTCTTCAAAATTCTGCTTCAATTAATATTTCATCGAATAACTAACTTTGGCGCTTAAGCGCAGGGTACCTGGCGCTTAGGCACAGAGCCTCTGGCGCTTAGGCGCCCCAGTTCATTTTGCACATTTCTTCTTTTTTGCTTCAGATTTGACCTTTTTTTCACTCCTTTTAGCATTTTCCATCTATTTGATTGTGCCTACAAGAAATACTAACAAATACCTTTCATTAAAGCGCAATATCTCAAAATTGGGTATAAAAATGTGTATAAAAATACTATATATTTTAGGTGTATCAAGCACCCAACTTTAACAAAGTCTTTCATTCAGCTTGCTCTTTCATATGTGGCTATGAGTTTCATTTTTCGTGCTCATATTTCCCACAATTAGTTTTCCTCATATTGGGTTTTCATGCTTTTATCACTTTCTTTTTCTCTTAATTTACTTAAAATTCATGCAACTAGCATGCTTTATAATACTAACCATGCAACAGTAGCAGAGGCCCAGGTACACGCATTTATATATTTACAGAAATTTTACTACAACATTTTACTATCTTTTTACTTTTGCTTTTATAATTGCAAGACCTTTATAATAGAAAACAGTACTCAGTTTACCTAGGATGGATCACTACAAAATCCAAACACATACTTTCTAATTAATTGGATTAACAATAATTGAAAGGAAAATATAATAAATAAAATATCAAACCTGGAGCAGCTATCAAAAAAGAGCTCGAAGCAAGCTGAAGCATACGGAAGATGACAATCCACAACAGTAAAATTGATCTACACCAACTAATCTTTCATTAGAATTAAACAACAAGCTATAGAACATCGAGGTAGCTCATCTGACATGACATAAATCCTCAATTTATCTTCAGACTTTTGCACAATCACGTTGTGCAATCTAAGCTCTAACTCGCTTTAGGCTCCGAGGTTGTCGTTCATTACGATATAAACCTCCTATCTTCCAAACCATTCGTATGACATTATCATGCAAATATGAGCCCTAAATGATAAAATGACAAGATGAAACATCAAAATAAAAATATTTTCCAAAATATAAAGCCACACAATATGATAGTTGGGGAAGTCAATGAGGTTCTCCTCAGGATATGTGACATATCGTACCTTTCTTCCTTTGGATTTTAGAATAATGGTTCCTACTTTGATTCATTCGCCATTTGAATTTCCATGTCCGACCTTAAAACCTTAAGCTTTGATATTCTTAAAGGCAAATACCTCTGATCTAAATTGATAGTTTTATTAAATGGCTTCGGTCATTTGAGATGTCATTAACTATAGAGGTTTGTCTCTATGGGTAGCTTTAGGAACCCAGGTAATTTAAACCCTATCTAATCTTTCTATTATATAGAGGAACTTATCGGTTAACATAAATAGTTTCGCAGAGCAAACGTATGACATGCGTTCTTTAGTTTATTTAATCAAGCTCCACCATCAAGATGTATCTGTTCCTCGGGATAGGTGCATTGCTCATGATATTGTGCTTGTTTATTTAAACTAATAAATGAATGAGATCTTGTTAATCTCAATTTTCAAAATTAAAATACTATTTTAAAAAATTATAAATATATTAAATTAAATCAAAAGTAAGAATTTTCAAGCGAGGAACATTCTGACTACCGACAATACATATCACACAATTCTTATGTATGTACATATCTAGCACCTAAATTTTAGTATCTACTTACATAGCACTCAAATCTTAAACTTCACATGAAAAATATACCCTTACTAATTTTTCAAAAGCCAAATGCACTTTTTTATGCTTAGTTTTACGGTACGAATGCGTTACAAATGTAAATATCAAACCTAAGGTGTTTGATATGTAAATTCATGAGAATTGTGAGGTACATTTGTAAACTTTTTAAACATAATATTCCAGGAACCTCAAACTCTAAAAATGAAATTAATGTAAGATAACCTATACAAATACATATCTAGCACATTTTCGTTTATTTCCAAAATGTTTTCAAAAAATTCAAAACTCTAAACCAATAAATTTAAAGGTTAAAATCTCCCAAAAAAAATATTTGCACAAAATATTTAATAAGATTTACCATAGATTTGATGAAAATATCGAGTAGAAGGTTCCCATAGGAAGGCGAATCAAGAGAGCTTGGGTTGGGGAAGAGAGAATGAGCTTACGAGAAGGAAGAAGAAATGAGGGTTTTTGTTTTTAAATGCAATATAGAATAAGAAACTGGCAAAAATGTCATTTGAAAATTTTTTCGACTAAATTTCAGCTGACAATTCAATTCACTACAAGTAAATTTTGAATCAGCTGAAACTCATGCAATAAATCAATCGCTTATGTTGTCGTTGATCACCAGGTGATACTTGACGGCTTTGACTGCTTTGACCGCCTCAAATTTTTCTGCTTAATTCAGGACGATGGTTTAGTAAAAGACAAGTTAATGATAAACGAGTTGGTAGTCCAATTTTTTAGCCGTAAATTTTATGTCGGCAATTTGACCACATATTTTTTCATAAGTACAAAATACAACAACAATAACAAATACTATAACAAAAAGGGCAAGCCTTTTCCACTAAGTGGGATCGGCTAAATGAATCATTTTTCTCTATTGTGTCCTATTGAGCATCATGCTTTCATTTAATTTTAGCAAATTAAGATTATTTTTTATACAACATGCTCAAGACTTTATAGGTTGACCTCAGTATTTCTTAACATAAACCAAACCTAAAACACGTACGCACTTAACAGGGTTTGTTGTGACCAAACAATCTAAGGTGGCTCTCTCTAATCTTATCTTTCAATGAGCTATTGCAATTTGCCCTTTCACAGTTATATTCAATTCTTATTCTGTCTCTATGTATAAAACCACGCATCCACCTGAGCATTCTCTTCTCAGTAACACTTTTTTTTTAAAGAGCATAAATTGGCTCTCATTTTTTTAATACAATGAAAAATAACAAAATCGAGAAAGGGGTCCTAACTCACACACCCTACAAAACACCAATAAAAAAAGACCCTCTTTCCAAAAATGAAAAATAAAATACACCCACCAACTAAAAATACAAAACACCAAATAAAAGAACAAACCAAAAAACAATTAAGAAACATCCAAAAAAGCAAACTGAACCAAAACAACAAGAATAGTTTTGGAAATCACAGCATAATTCAAATTAGATCCAAGCTTAGCTACCCAATGAGCCACCAAGTTCCCTTCTCTCTTAGTATGATTCCATATGATATGTAAGTTCTTGGACAAATCCTTAATTCATTTCATCTACAGATTAACATTTCAATGATACTCATCCTAAAATCTGCAATACTTCCATAAAATTAAAGAGTCAGTTTCAAAAACAACAAATTTCCATCCAATTTTCTTAGCCACCTAAAGAACAAAAACCATCGCATCAACCTCTGCAACCATAGGTGATACAGGAACAACCTTAGCCGCAAACCAATAGAAAATAGAACCCATAGAGTCACGACAAACACCCCCCACACTAGCACTATTAGCCTTCCAACAACCATCAATATTATCTTAATATAAGGTGCACAGGGTTTACACCAATGCAACAAAGTAATATTCTTATTAGAGGAGCAAACAGGAATAGACAAAGTATGCATCATACAAGCCATCCTACTCGTAATCTTCTTATTAGGGGTAAAAAATTTGATTCCTTTCATAAGAAAAGATAAAATATGGCCAACCGTGTGAAGAATATTAGCCTCACCATTTCTATACTTAATATCATTACGAGTAAGCCAAACAAACCACATAATAACAACAGGGATAACAGCAAATAAACCATTGCCTTTATGTCTCCAGGAATGTAAAATATCAGAAATACTAACATACTGAGAAAAGGAATTCAGCAATTTTAATTTCATAGTAACCCAATTCCAAATCTCCATGGTAAATATACAGCTAGAAAAAAGGTGAATACTAGTCTCCTCAAAATTCCTATAGAGAACACAACAAGAAGGAAGTTGTAACCCCTTCAACTTAAGCAAATCATCAGTAGGTAAAAAATTATGCAAAACTCTCCAAACAAAGAAAGATATGGAAGGTTTGACCCATGGATTCCAAATCCAGCGAAGATCCAAACCCTGAAAGTCCTGAAAAGAGTTAGCTAGGCTTTTAGCAACATAATCACCCATCTTACCTTTGATCTTATGTACATCAATGTTACCACTGTTAATAGAGATAGAAGATATAAAACGAGCATCATCATTATGAACCATCCTATTAAGCTCATTAAAACACCAACGATTCTCATACCAAAGATCATTGACTTTAATATCAATAGCCACAAGACCGCCATAAGAATCAACTAAAGCCCCCTTCCCCATCTAATCATCAAACCAAAAATAACAATCACCTTTACCAATATCCTAACAAATAAGATCATTAGTAATTCAGGCAACTTTAAGCATTTCACACCAAATATAAGAATCTTTATTATTATAAGTAATAGAAAGAGGTTGTCTATTCAAACTAAATTTAGCATGCATTAAGTAGCCCAAAGAGAATTATTCTTACAAAATCTATACCAAATCATCATATAATTAATCTTAATAGAATCAACTAAGCTATGAAAACCAAGACAACCCTTCTCAATGGGTTTACAAAGCTTCTACCATCTAGTCCAATGCATCTTAGTATTACCATTACCTTCCGAAAAAAAAATTATTAAAGAGATTTTCAATTTTTTTAATAATACCTCAGGGAATATCCATAATTTGCAAAGAATAAAGAGGAAGAGAAGTAAGAACACCTTTGAGAAGAGTGACACGACCTCCAAAATAAATAAATTTAATTTCCCAAGATAAAATCTTATGTCTGATTTTATCAATTAAATTTAAACAAAGGCTACTTCTCATTTTGCCTTTATTAAAAATGAAACCCAATTAGTTCAGAGGTAGCATAGCTTTATTGCAACCAGCATAATCCAAAATCCAATTCTTTTTAGCAACAGAGATTTTCTTGGAACTATAGAAGAAACATTTAGAAGTATTAAAATTTAAATCAGAAACCTTCTGAAAATCAACAAGAGCAGCCCAAACTTTCCTAATCAAAAATTTATTACCATTAGTAAAGATCATAAGATCATCAGCAAAACTTAAATGAGAAATACTCATATCACCTTTATGAATATAATTCACACTAGGATAAATCTTAAACAAAGCATTTAAATATCTCGATAAATAATCAAATGCAAGAATAAAAATATAAGGAGATAGGGGATCTCCCTATTTTATACCTTTATAAGCTTTGAAGAAACCATATTTTTTCCCATTAATAAGAAGAGAATAATAGTTGTTGTTAAGAGTGCCAAAAGTAAGAATGCAAAAAGTATCATTAAAGCCATTAGCATGAAGAATATTCATAATAAAATCTCAATGTATAGTATCAAAATCTTTCTTAATATCTATTTTAAAAATAATATTCTCTCCTCTGCACTCCTTATCAATATCCATAAGGAGCTCTTGAACAATAAGGGCATTATCACTTATCTGTCTGCCTTTCAAAAAAAAACAGACTGGTTCAGATAGATATGTTTATTTAAAATAGGTTGCAATCTCTTAACAATAATTTTAGAAATAATCTTAGATAAAACAGTATTCAAGATTATTGGTCTGAAAGCATCCCAAGAGTTAGCATTGTTAACTTTAGGGATCAAGACAATATTAGAGGATTTAAAATACTTAGGCAAATCATGACCACGGAAAAAATCTTGAATAACCAATACAAAATCAGCATGAATAATATTCCAACCATGTTTGAAGAATTCAACCGTGAAACCATCAGGGCCTGCCGCTTTGCCAACCTCCATATGATCAATGATATTTTTAATCTCTGCATGATTAGGAATACAAGTAAGTAACAAGTTATCAAACAAAGGAACAACATTATAAAGAGAAATATCCAGCTGAGTCAAATAAACATCATTATTACTAAAGACATTGGAAAAAAATTGAACACCACTTTAAGCAATATCATTGATATTATTGAGTGTCACACCATCAGAGCTAATGATTTTAGAAATCATATTAACCTTATTTCTATTCTTAATGCAAGCATCGTAGTAAGTAGTGTTTCTATCCCCATCCAAAAAATGGGTCTTAGCAGCTTTCTGAGCATAAAACTGCTCCTCCATATCAATAGCCTCATTAAGTTGTTGTTGCTCCTAAAACAAAACATCCCATTCTATAGAATTGATAGCAAAATCAGATTCAAGAGAAGAAACCTTATCTTCAAGTTGCTCAATGTTGCGGTGCAAGTTCCAAAGACCTCTCAATTCCATTTCTAAGAGCTTTGGTTAAATTCTTATTTAAGCTCCAAAGCTATACCCAAAAGAACCAATAGCATTAGATTTTCAATTATCTATAAGAAATTGAGTATATATGTGATGAAGGGTCCACAAATTATAAAATTTAAAATTATACTGCTTTATATTATTGTTCTCCATGATTTTAAGAAGTAAAGGAGCACGGTCAGAAGCATTAATGGCCAAATGTTGAACTTTAAAAAGAGAAAAATATTAATCTAAGAAGGTTTAGCAACAAATCTATCAAGATGTTCAAAAACCTTTCCTTTATGTCAAGTAAAATGATTCCCATGGAACCTCATATCATAAAGCTCAGCATCCAGCAAGGTATCATTGAAATTAGCAATTAGATTGAGATTTGGAGGATTTCCACCCTTCTCCTCAAGAGGAGAAGAAATAATGTTGAAATCCCCTCCCATAAGTCAAGTTTCATTCTCCTGCTTAATAGATTTAATCAAATTTTAAAGCTCCAAACGAGTCTGCTTAGTACATCCAGCATAAATAATAGAAAAAAGAAAAGACTCATTAAGATAAAGAATTCTCAAATGTAATACTTGAGTGTGATTGATAAGAGTCTCAATACTCACAAGTTCTCTCCATAAGAACTAAATCTTATTATTAGAGTTAACAATATAATTAAAAACGCCAATACGTTGCACATAAGCCTCATTATTCATGCCCGCAACCATAAGCTCAAGGACACCCGGAAATCTTAAATTATAAACATGAATTAAATTTTTAAGTCTATTAGAAGCACACAATTTGGCAATACCCCTAATATTCCATACTAAAGTTTTAAACTTCATCAATAACAAGCTTACCCTTATTTAGTCTAGTAATAATAGCCATACAAGGCTTAGCAACATCCTTACCCTACACCTGGGTTTGAACAGCCTCCAGATTCAAATAATGCAATTCACAAACCCCTTTAAATTTTCTTTTCCTAGATGATCTTTTAATCATCCAATCCTCCTCCAACTTATTTTGAGTAAAAGCAGGGCATTCCTGAGTAATTTGTCCATCATGCAGAACCATTTGTTTATCTAATTGCAAGATTTCAGGGGTACAAACCTTATCATTATCTTGAACCATAACAGTAGTATCAATATTATCATTCTTAACCAAATCAGTCGTAATAGTAGAGGTATAATGAATAACATTAACAGTTTTAGTAACTAAATCATTATCAATCAATAAAGTACCCATATTATTATGCTCATTCATAGAAGAATTAAACTGATCATCTAAAGAATGCAAAGACCCACTCTAGGAAGATTAGCCTTAGTGATTTTCAAATCAGAACGAACCTCTTTATTCATCTATTTATTATTTTTTTATTTGTATTAGTCATCTCAGAATATGCAACTCTTCTTGGTAACACTTCACAAAATTTTGTCTCTTTTTTACAAGCCAATATTGTACTGAAAAAAATATGCATAGAATTTTTTGCTAGTTTTTTCCCTAATTTAGACAAATTATATCATAGTGAGGAAACTAAGTTTAAATAAAACATAAAGGCTCACACAAAAGAAACATACGAAGAGATGCTCTGCTCAACCTAAAGGGACTCGTATAAAGCAGAAATTCACAGGCCAAAAACTTTGGCAATCTCTCATAAAGTCTAATAGTATTGCTTTGTTTAGAATGTAGCATCAAACATGAGTAAACTTACATTGTTAAGACGTGTTGACTCTAACCTAGATTTCACTCACGCATGTTTCGAATAATTTAACTGCACTCACACTTTTCTAGGATACTCACCCAACCAAAATTTTCAGAGTAAGTACAAATATTTAGCTGAATTGGTAATTGATCATGCTTGAAAGGAATTCTAAGAAACTCCATCCTCTTATGGGCATCCAGGATCTCTCCTCTGTCACTTCTTCCTATCTTTAGTTTTCTACTCTTCATTGATTTGATTTGATAAAAACTGTAAGTTTTCCCATGAAAAATTTGTATGTATCTGTGTGTGTGTGTGTCTATATATATATATATATATATATATATATATATATATATATATATATATATATATATATATATAATTTATGGAGTAATTATTCCTACATAAAAACAACATGATCTCAAATTAATATCTTATTATCGAAGGATGCTTGATACAAATACATGATTTTAACATAAGAGTCGTTGATTGCTCCTTATCAAAGTGAGATATTCAAATTCAAATTTTTTTAAAAAAATAAATATCTAATATCGATTATTTTGAAATGAACGTAATAGAAATCGGACTACGAATATTTGTAACCTTATCTGAAGAAACCCACAAGAGATAACCCTCTGCATAATTCAAAGTGGAATTTCTTTCATCCCTGTTAAACTCAACTGTATATGTCAATTCTTCCCCACTCTTCGAAAAGCTCAACAATGTCGGTGATACGACCACTGATACTCCAGATGGTGCAACAATCTCCACCGTATAGCTTGAGCTCCCTTCTCCCACATTTTTTACCTTTCTAGTCACTTTTCTACTATACCCTGGTCTCATCTCTACCGAGAAAGAAGGATAATTCAAATCCACATCATAGATTGGCTCTAATGTTGAACAGTTCACAATCCGACGGGCCACCGCAGTTACCTGTGGATTTGGTTGACATGAATTCGTTAGTCATTGGACCAAATTGCTTATTCAGGCAATACATAACCCATTTGCAAAATTGATTACGAAAATTGTGCAAAGCTGGATGTTTTAACATGCATTTTTACTAACAGGTTTATTGGATAAACAAGATTATTAATTTCAAAGTATATTGTGCTTGCTTTAAATATCACGGAAAATAAAAATATCTTTTTTAAAAAAATTCATCTATTTAGAATAAATATTTATGCTATGCACATATTTATCGTGTTTAGAATTAATATTTACGCTATGTACATAGAGAGATAGACAAGTATTTATGTACTTATATATAGCATAAAAAATTTAAGTTTTTAATTATATTATTTATTTTTATTTTGGAAACTCTACCTGAGCATCGCTGTAGTTCAATCCACACATATATGCAATGTAGTCGATGGGCTTTATGTCATAAACAAAGCCTGGGTGGTTCGCTTTATTTGGGTTGACATGGCCTGCTCCCCTAGCAAACAGGTCCGCATTCTTCAATTGCTCATCTTGGATCGGTTGCCCGGCGGTATTCTCATCACTGGCAGTCGTCATGATAGCCGATCTGATGGCCGCCGGCGACCAAGAAGGATTAGCTTTTTTCAACAACGCAGCTATCCCGCTTAAATGGGGCGTCGCCATGGACGTCCCAGAAATCACATTAAAAATGGCCGGCGAGTTGACCGGGCCAACCGGCAGAGCTGGCCATCCGGCAAGCACGCTAACGCCAGGACCAATAATATCTGGCTTTAGTATCCCCTTACTTTGAAGACTTGGACCGCGGGAGGAGAAGCTGGGGATCCTCGGCGCGGGGTGGTTAGTCTGGCCGATGAGGGCACCGTAAGGAATGATGGTGGCAGTCGGTGAAACGGTGGAGTTTATGTAAGATTTGATTTTTGTGGCAGCAGCATAGCTAACATGTGAAGTGGGGATGACGTGAGCATCAGCAACTGTGGTGTAACCGTCCAATATGCCTGCAGCGAGAATCATGCCGGTGCCGCCAGCACTTTTGACAGTGGCACCTTGCTTTATTCGGGAGACGCCGTCCTTTCGATCACATACAACGATCTTACCTTTTATGTCTTCGTTGAACGAGTTGTTGACGCAGAATTGTTCGTCAAAATTACCTGAGGAAAAAGCATTTTAAGCTCACCAGTACCGGTCGCCTTATTTTTGTAAAATTATTATCCGCATGAACAGTACAAGAAAACTCCTCTTTTTTTCCTCTCCACAGAAACGCTGCATTTTTTTTTCAGTTGCATAAAACTTGAAAGAATTAAAATTAAGAAAGATGTACTTAGAGCAATTAAGAAAGATGTACTTAGAGCCACTGAGGGTGTGTTTGAGACAGTTTGTGCATTTTGTGATAAGCTGTTTATCCTTAAACGCAGCCCGCGGGCGGGCCGTGGGGCTTGTTTTATTAAACTTAATATTTTTATTTATTTTTTTGTGAAAATAAGATGATTAATTAATTTTATTGATATGGCAGCTATATTTTGTATTACTGTTTCTTTAAACTTAATATCTACTAGATTTTTAATATAATAATGATGTATTCTCTCTGCTAAAACGTCTAAATTGACCACCAACCTTAAATTCCACTTAAAATGCTAGTATTTCAGCATCGCCACCATTTCAAATAAATTAAAAGGTTGATAGAATACACATTAAAAGGTCAGATCCTAAATCGATTGGTGTAATTATATATGATGTATTCTAATCACTTTATTTTTCGAAATTTATGATGAGAAAATTTTCGAAATTTATGATGAGATAAGTTTTGGAGCAAACAATATTTATAGAATTAAAGAAGAACAAAAGTTCACCTGATCCTCCTGGATAAACCAACGATAATAATTCCCCTGCAATCGAGTCTGTTTGATAAAGCGACTCTCCTTCAAACTCATCCCCGTTCCCGAGCTTTACGTTCGCCTGAATCACTCTATCCATCGTACTCGCTGTTAAGGAAGGTGGAGACCCGGTCCACTTCCTATTACGACAGATTCTTTGATAAATTGATTCTAATTTATCTGTTCTTAATTCTTTTCCTTATGTATTTTATTCCCTGTCATAGCTTGATGATTCCCAATCTTTATTTAAAGCAACTGTCTTCTATTGACAGGAAGAATTAAGGAAAACTTAATTAATTAAGTTTTACCAGATTAATTTCCCGCCCCTCCTGTTATAGAGAAGAAGGCAATGAATTTGATAGTTTGCCTTAATGAGTTTTATATGGGTCATTAAAGCATGATTCCATGGAATCATGAAATTAAGGGCTACCAAAATAAGCTAGATACTGTGAAGCTTTAAAAGGGGCTCTGATTACAGGGATGAAAATTACTCTCCAAACAGTTTAAAGTTATCTTTTCTTCTTCTTGGTGTGACTCTCGGTCTAGAGAGAGAGAGAAGGTGAGAGAAAGAGAGAGAGAAAATTCTTTCTTGTAAGTCGACGTGGTCGACGGTGTAATCCTCAAAGCTAATAAAATCCTCTGCAGCTCCGTGGACGTAGGCAATTTGCCGAACCACGTAAATCTTGTGTCGCCTTTTCTGGTGTGATTTTTCTCGATCTATTTTTCGCTTTATTGTCGTCGTTTTTTCATAACACTCGCCCCAACAGTCAACATCCACGGCGCCACGTTCGACACAGAACTCGGTCCGGGTCCATCATTCCCCGCCGCCGAGCTTACAAATAATCCCTTCTCAACTGCCGCGAACGTGCCGACGGCGATTGGGTCAATATCAAACGACATCGACATGCCGCCGATGGACAACGAAAGTACGTCCGCTCCATCCTCTATGGCGGCATCGATTCCGGCAAGTATGTCTGACCCGGCACAATCCGATTTCGTGCATACTTTGTAGACGGCTAGATGAGAATTCGGCGCCATACCAACAGCCACGCCAACCTCGTTGGCGAGGGCGGAGGCATTGGGGACAAAGTTACCAACGGCGGTGCTTGCCGTATGCGTTCCATGGCCGTCGGTGTCCAGCGGCGATGTGGCATTGAGGATTTCCTTGCCCAGCGCCTGCACGGACGAAACATAAACATGTTCGCACCTCAAACAGGCATTTTAACGGCTTTAATTACGTTTTCTTCATATAATTTACCGGCGAGACACGCATCTGGCACTTATCTCCAAAAGCCCAATCAGAAGATAACTGTTGGATGGCCAATTAACTTGCAATTCTTTTAACTCGAACTAATTATGGTTAGAGCTAATATTAAAACTAATTATTTAAATATTTATATTTTAAATATAATATTAATATTATTACTATTTTGTAGAAGCAAAGGAGAAATCTGGGTAATTCAAAACTGTTCAATCTGAAATATAAGATTTAAATATACATGTAATAGTAATTAAGACTAACTAACTAAGAATTTTTATATGTAATTTGGATAATTTAGTTATTTTTTTCTCACCTTCCTATATATATATATATTTATCAATGTATGTATACATATGTATGTATATATATGTATGTTTGTATGTAGTATATGTATATTGCCAAATATTTATAAAAATTAGTTATTTGATTATTTTACAGAAATATTTTTTGCATCGATATTTTTAAATGAGAGATTAAACAGCTTAGAATCACGAATACCTGTGCTCCTTTCAGGAATGCCCTGGCCCCGATAAGCTTGTTATTACATTCAGAAGCACTGAACTCACACTTCCCTTTCCATTTCGAAGGCGGCGGAGTCATTCCGTTGTCTTTAAATGAAGGATGGTTAGGCAGCACCCCAGAATCGAGGACTGCGACGATGACGCCGCGACCAAAGTCGGACTCCTTCCAAAGTCCATGCGGGTTAATCTCCGGAGAGCTCAGCAAACCAAGAAATTCGGGTGTGTGCGTTGTGGCGAGAGGAACGAGAACATCAGCAGTGGCGGCAAGGAAACCTGGCTTCTCTTTCATGGCTTCAAGCTCAGCGTCGGAGAGGCGGGCTGCGAAGCCGCTGATGGTGTTCTTGTAATGGTAGAGAATGGAGGAGTGTTAGAAAATTCATGTTTCAACTTTATACACAAATTAAGAAGAAAAATACATAATAGCCAAGATCTTTTAAATTCATGATTTTTACATATGTAAAA
>NEWO01000780.1:177321-204669 GCA_003013225.1 Phalaenopsis aphrodite | reverse complement strand
CTTAAGTTATCAAAATAAATATCATAAGTTGTCATAATTTATGACATGAGTTATGAGTTAAGAAAATTAATAACTTAAGTTATCAAAATAAATATTATAAGTTGCCATAATTTATGACATAAGTTATGAGTTATGAAAATTAATAACTTAAGTTATCAAAAAATAAATCTCATAAGTTATTAAAATAAATGTGAGTCATAAATAAAAATATAACAAGGAGAGGTAGATGCGGTTTCTATGAAGAAAGAGGAATGCCATGATTGTGTAGTATGGGAATTTAGCGATGGCTGAACCTGAATTATGTAGATTTTGGTAGAAACAGTGCTGTCATTCGCTACATTTCTGGCTAAGGCAGGAAGAAGAACTGCATAGAGCAAATAGATAAGGAAAAGGAAGAGGAAATTTTTGTCCATTTTTTGAAGCATTGTGCAGAATGTTGTTTCTGCTCCTAACTTAAAAGAGTTATAAGCTCCCGGTTCATTCATCATCGGAGTGTTCTGATTTATAGAAGTTACCTTGGCAACGACTTTTTCCGCGTTATGAACTTATGATATATATATAAATATCAAATACATTCATTATGAAATAATTATCAGCCGGCATATATTCAAGTAGTTATGGGTTGGTGTGAAATCTTTCTACATATATAACTTCCGATTAATACATTCATTAAGAAATAATTATCAGCCGGCATATATTCAAATAAATTTTGGGTTGCTAAGCAATCTATCTTTTACGTCTTTGTTACATTAGTAATTTTGTTGAATTTAAATTTGCCAATGAGCAAAGGTGTGGATAATTCGATTTTGAGTTGATTCAGGAACGGCTGAAATTCAGATCGAATTTTTTTTTAATCGGATTGGAATCGGATCGTAGATCGATACTACTAAATTTCAATCTTATCCGATGAAGATCGGTCAGCTTTTCTAGCACACTCGAATTATAAAAGAGCCGACTCAAATGTTTTTTTTGGCACATGAGTTAGATCGGTTCAGCTCGAACCCGTCATGGCCCACCTGGCTAGCCCACCAGGAAAAAAATACATTTTTTTACGAAAGAACAAATTGAAAACTCTGCCGCTCCGCTCAAGCAAAAAATTTCTCAATAACTAAGCTGGTTGACAGGAGAGACTAGGTTGTTGGGCAAAAAGTGAATCACCATAATCAGACAGATACCTCGTTGTTTAAAGAAAGAGTCCTTTGGGATGTTCCTAATGTATATCGTTGTTGATTCTCAACTTCTTTCTTTTGGTCTGATTGATCCAAGTCTTCACTATATGCGCCCAGTCGACTTTAGGCTCTGGTTTATGTAACCTACACTTGGTCAAACAAGTCCTTTGATCTTATGCTAACGAGTGTTTTAGTCTCCCACTAACGGGTCCTCTTGGTGCTCTAATGGTGGCCCTTCTTGGTTGTACATCTTCATCTCTTAGTCCGTTGGATCTCATCAAAATTCATATTGAGGCATTTCTGATGTACACCTTCTAGTTATCCGATTCTCGTACTTCATGAAAAATGATTGTTTTGATAAAAATAAGATAATTAAATTCATTAAAGAGGCTCATTTATTTCGTAGTCGGTACATAATAACTGTACTATCTGGATTTATGGGCTCAAGATCTTTATAAATAAGTAATGGTTGATACTTTGGCCGTCGCATTTCTTTTGTGTATGCACATCTCATTAAGCCGGCCTTAAGAAAATGTTTGTAATGAACGGTAATTAAGAATCCTTTGAGCACCATGCTAAGCGATGAGATAATAAGTAAGGTTTTTGGATTGCTCATGCAGTCAACTTTGACCAAGGTGAACAAGCCTTAGAATGGGAAGAGGCCCAATTAGAAGAACAGACTTGAGGGAAGAAGTTTACTAGAGAGGGGAAAGTAAACAAATTAGGTAGCCTACAAGAAACGGTGGATAGATCAGCTGAAGGATGAAGTGGGGTCTTCTACTCACTTACAAGCCTTCTATTGGAAGTATGAAGGAAGTGTAGGGCCAAATCTTCCAAATCTGAAGATAGACGTTTAAAGATGTTCACAAATTAAATGGCGGTTTGCTTCTACGTCATTGTTTAGCGTAAAACAATTGGTCGGTTTAAAAATTTTAAATTTCAGCTGGATAAATAAAATGATAATATAAAATGTCTTTCCAAGTGGGATAAACAAACAATGGAAAAAATATATCTAAATTTATAATGAACGGATGAAAATGCAAGGCATAATAAGTAGGGAACAAAGTTATTTTTACAATTTCAAATCATAGAATTTATTATCATATTGATATCAACATTATTTTCAATATTAATAATTATAATATGAAGAAAAAACTCAGTTCAATAATCTCTTAAGATTAATTTTTTTCGTTGAAGCGTAAATGTATATTAGTGCAAAAATATTATAATTATTTTTATTTATTATAATTATTTTAGTGCAAAAATCTCATTTATTTTGAAAAATTTTTAAATGGGTTACAAATTTTTACAAGACTTAAAATCATCATTATCTTCACTATGAATTAATTTTTATGATTTATTGAATAATATTTTATTTATTTAATTTTTTATGGGTTTTAATGACTTAATTACCTAAGATAATACATATAATTATTTAAACACATTTTATATTTTCCTAAGTTCTTATGATCACATGAAACCTATCAAAACAAATCCCATATTTTTTTGAATTATTTTTTAATTTATATAATTATTTTAATAAAAAATGGTGGCTTAACTTTGAAAATTAGGGCTTTTAGAGTTGGAGGTGTTCTCTGACTTTAGAAAAATCAGAAAAAACTTCCAATCACATGCAAAATAAACCCTCCAAATTTCAAGTCAATGTAATTAATATTTAATTAAATATGATTAAAACATGATATGGAGTATTTAATTAATTAAAAATAAAATACATGACAAATAATTTTTATTTTTCGGATATAATTTTCTCCTATGTTCACTGAGCAATAGGATGTTTTTATTTTATTTTTATGATTTTTCTACAAGCAATTATAAATTTTTAAAGTTACTGAATTAATTTAAATAATAAATTCCCTATTTATCTACTAATTCACGCGGCAACCTCGTCATCCTTGGAGGCTCCGAACTTTACACATGGTGTGCTTCGGTTCGACACCACCATCCGCGTCATCTGTGACACGTCCCACTGTTCACGAACAGATCTCTCGTTCGACTCCTCCTCTGTCGTTGAATAAATACACACATGAATGGACGACATCCATTTATCGTCTGGATCTAACCTAAATCAAGAGTCATTCATACTAAAATGCTTCGATCTCACTCGATGCTCAGCCAAATCACATGGAGTTTGTTCCTATAGCTTCATATAGACAAGACAAACCTATCTATACGGTTGATCGAGCATGAAACATAAGTCCACTTCACAATTGATAAAACCGAGCCTAAAATTAGGAATTTTGAGTTATACTTTTGTCCAAGAGGTGTGGCCTTCATCAGATGCTCGCATAAGCTTCTCTGAAGTCCCACGAACGTGCTCAAAGCATCACCTTCCTATGGTATGGGTTTAGGGACCGAGCAAGAGTTCGACCAACAGGTGGTGCGACCTTGGTGTAGGTTAGGTGCAGAGTGCTCAAAAGATGGGGCTTTCAACAGGTGGTGCGGCCTTGGTCATAAGTCCAAGGTAATCCCTATTTTAGACCCTTCATGTGTTGTTCCTAGCCATCCTAGCCAAAGACTAAGGGTTTGGGAGACCACCCACATGAGTTTCCAAAAGAGTAATCAATCAGGTTAAACATCTTTGGTTTATTATTTTAGGTTGTGAGTGGAAGTGAGGGGTTTAAGTGTGTGTGTATAAGTCTGAACAAGACCACACCACCTAGGGCTAATCTAAGGCCAGATAGTCCTATGAAGACTCCTTTTGAGCTCCCCCCATGTTGGTTCCATCCTACTAAGTGCTAGAGGTTAGAAGCAAACACGAGGAACTCCAATGAAAGTAAAGAAGCATTTAGAATTTCTAAAATGGTAGGGTTCCATCACTAGTCTTCTAAGATACTCAAAAGGAAAGTCTTATGGCCAAATCCTAGGTTTCTAAGGAAGAAAGACTAGACCTCAAGAAAAGTGATATCAGCAATGGGTTTGATCAAACTCGTACTTGAAGATTTTGTAGCTTGTAATTGAAGCTTGGAGCATACTCATTAGATCCATGCAAACATAATACATTTATTGGATCAAGGAGATCATCATTGAATCAATGTACACGTCTAATTTCCTTAAATTCATCGTGGTTTCCAAGCTTTGTGAAATAAATACGAATGGTAGATGATCTTAAACATTCGATAGATAGGTCTTGATGTGTTAATGTGTAGAGCTTTAAGCTTTTGAACTCCTTCGAGAAATATAGGAGATTGAGCAGTCTTCAATGAACGGTGCTAGGTTATTAGCCCTTCGAGGACGATGAACCAATGTTGTCCATTTCCTCTTGCATGGGATCAATGCGGAAGCACTGACACCGAGATGAGGTGGTTGCAACAATGATTAACATACAAATCAAAGCTAGAAGCATGGAAAAGTTCCTCACCGAGCAGCGAAAGTAGCAAGTCAAGTGACAATGCATGGTTAAATAGTAAATTCTTAATTTAGGAATTAATAAAATGGTAATAAAATTTAAAAAAACTTTTAAAAATCATAAGAAATTAAGAAAAATGGTAAAAATCCAAAATAAAGTGTGTTGGATTTAGGAAAATTTGAAGAATTGAATAAAATTAACATTATAATACAATAACATCAAATAAATTTTAAATAATTTAAAAACCATTAAAGCAAAAATTATTCATGAAATTCAAAATATAAATATAAATAAACTGAAATTACATCTGATTGAACCTCTTGACCATATTATATCTCTATAATTGTCTCATAAACAAAAAAAAATTTTTTTTGATTACTTAAAGGAAATTTTCATGTGATTTTGCATTTATTAAAATATATAATTTTAAAAATTAAAAATTATTTTGAAAAATTACACAAAAATTTCTGAAATATTAATTAGCATATTAGATATCATTTTATTCAAAAAAGAGTAATTTTGAGTATTGTGTGATGGTTTATTAAATTTTCTTAAATTTGTAAATACCATGCTCTTACTTTATAACTTTCTTTTAAGAATGAAACTTGATGGGTTAGTTAGAACTTTAATCAAGTCAATAAAACAAACAAAAGTTTATAAGTATAATTAGCAAATTGTTAAGATTTTGAAGCTTTAAAGTGCTTGGATGATTAATTGATGGGAAATAATTTTTGGAGTTACTTAACTTATTGATTGAAACCCCCCACTACAATGTGATTGAATTTGCATAATATTTTACATTTAAATTGATTAAATTGGTAAAATTACCAATTTACCCAATGTTAATATTAAAGTAAAAGTCAATTAAATACAATTATTGAAATTTAAGAATTGACTTGAATCAAATAAGTGAAGAATACATCAACAAATATATAGTAATCTTTGATTGTTTTGAATATAATTTAGGAAAGTCTTGCTATTTTCTGCAAAATTGCATAATTACCTTTATTACTCTAGGAACTACCAAATGAACTTTATATAATTCAGAATTGCAAAAATTTAAAATAAAACTTTTAAACAAAATAGAAATAGCAAAACATTACAAAAATGTATGAACTTAAAATTTATTTTGTGGTAGATTTGTATTTTTTTTTTTTTTGAATTTACAAAAATACCCCCATTTACCTTCTTCACTCACTAAATGAAAAAATAGAGGGAATGCAACCCAAATAATTGAAACAAATTATTAATCAAATGAAGATAAATCTTATAAAGCATATTTACAACCTATTTAGAAGTAGTTGAAGTATAAATAAGGTATCCACAAATAGCAAAAATTGAATAGATTTCTTTATAGAACTCTGAAATGAATGATGTCTTCACCCA
The DNA here is from genome assembly GCA_003013225.1 of Phalaenopsis aphrodite. NCBI lineage: Eukaryota > Viridiplantae > Streptophyta > Magnoliopsida > Asparagales > Orchidaceae > Phalaenopsis > Phalaenopsis aphrodite. The sequence goes on along the minus strand of NEWO01000780.1, from coordinate 198,747 downwards.
TGGGTTAATTGATTTGAAAGAAGTGAAAAAAAATACAAAAATTCACTTTGATTTGTTATTTTTTAAAAATTTTTTATAAATAAACGTACTAATAAGTTAAATAATTCATGAAAAATTCAAAATAAATTTATATTTATTATGAATTTTTGAATAAAATCAACTTCAAAATTAAAATAATTCTAATAAATCGAATTAAATGAAAAATTTTCAAAATTTTAACATGAAGCTTTTCAACTTAATAAACCTTCATGAAAATTATTTTACATTATTTTGAATTGATTTAAGGGGAGATATCTAAAACCTAAGAAATTTAAATTTTTTGACAAAATAAAAATTTACAAAATGGTCAAAATTTCTAAAAAAATATAATAATTGAGTTTATTAGAACAATATTTACTTTCCGAGATGATTTTTGAGCCGTTATAAACTCTAATAATATTAAACCTTGATATATGTCTTCAAAAAGTATATAAATATTTTTAAATAATAATTATTATAATAGTTATAATAAAATAACAATAATAAAATAACAATAATAAAATAATAATTGTTATTATAAACATAAATAATTAACAATAATAAATCAAAATCTTTTTAAAATCAAAACTCTTTTTCAAACCCTCTTTTTCACACATAAAAAAAAAACCAATAATTGTTTGCATGGTTAAACAATGATAAGTCTCATGCATCTTTCGAAATGAAGACTTGAGCCAACAATGATATCGGGAGAGAACACACAAACCCTATGGTTTTAGTGATTGAGGCTGTTTTTAAGGTTATCTTTGAGTTTTGTTAAAATTGATTGTGTTTTATGATTGTTTTTAAATTTTTATTAAGTTAAAATTCAATTTTCTTAATTTAGGGTTTGCTCAAGACAAAACTCAAGTCAAAGCTAGTTAAATTTAAGCTAGGAAAACATGATTGACCCAAAAATGAGATCAACACTTGCAAATTTACATCTAAAGCAAATATTGAAGGGGCATTCACATACATAACATCTAAAACCAATTCCTACGCATTTACATATCTAACATCTAAACTTTGCATTCCACATTTATGAAACTCAATTCTTTCATATCACATAATATACCACCATTTAACTTTAAAAAGTGAAATGCATCATTTCATGCATTGATATTGTGGCATGTATGTAAAAATTGAATGTAAATGCATAAGAATTTAGTGGTAAGTATGTAAATATTTCAAAATTTAAATTAACTTTTTCAATACTTTGGTAACATGGGTTGTATGTAAAATGTTCATGTCAGAGTGTGTACATATGTAAAATGGGAACAACAACACTTATAACAAAAAGGGCAAGACTTTCCACTAAGTCAGACCGACTAAATGAATCATTTTTTTTAATTTGTCATATCAAGTTTAAATTTAATAAATTAAGATTATTTTTATACAACATGATCAAGACTTTTTAGGTCTACCTGGACCTTTCTTAACACAAGTTAAATCTAAAACATCTACTCTCTTAATAAAGTTTGATGTGACCAAACAATCTAAGATGACTCTCTCTAATCTTTTCTTCCAATGAGCTACTCCAATTAAACCTTTCAAGGTTATATTTGTTTCGTATTTTGTCTCTACGTATAAAATCACGCATCAACGCAAGCATTCACTTCTCAGTAACGATTCACAAAATTTTATGACTCTCATTTATAGGGCATTATTATATTGTCAAAATTAGGCATAAAATTTTTCATTAATTTATTTTCTGATTTAGACAAATTGTGTCATAGTGAGAGAACCAAGTTTAAATACAACATAAATGTTTAAACAAATGAATAATATGAAGAGGCGCTCTGCCTCAACCTAGAGGGACTCGTCTAAAGGCAAAATTCCCAGGCCAAAAACTTAGGCATACTCCCATAAGGTCTAGTAGTATTGATTTGATTTGAATATAACTTAAACTTACATTGTTAAGACATGTTGACTCTAGTATAGAGTCACTCGAGCATGTTAAAGGATTCGACTAATTTAACTAGACTCACACTTTTATAGAATTCTCAACCAAACTAACTTATTTGAGTGAATACAACTATTTAGCTCAGTTGGTAATTAATCATACTTGAAAGGAATTCTTAGAAACTCTATCCTCTTATGGGCTTCCAAGTGTCATGTTTTTGACCCTTTGCCAACATTCTTGTTAAAGGGAAAAGTTTATTCATACACTTATTTATTTCTCTCATTTGGCTTTCTTTGAATCGTCTGAATAACAATAATTGGGGTTCAAGAAGTGTAAAAATGGACATCTACAATTTCTACAACTTCTTATAGAGTTTAAATTATATGAAGAGTCTTTTGAAAGGTCTCTCTTTTCTGTCACTTCGTTCTATCTCTACTTTCCTACTCTTTATTAATTTGATTTCAAAAAAAAATTTAGTAAACAAACTTGTATCTAAGATATATATATATATATATATATATATATATATATATATATCAAAGTAACTTAGAGTAATTATTCCTACTTAAAACAACATGATCTCAATTGATATTTTATTATCGAAGGATACTCAATACATATATAAGATTGTAACCTAAGAGTCATTGATTACTCCTTATCAAAGCAGGATATTCAAATTCAAAATCTCATTAAAAATAAACATCTAATATCAATCATTTTGTTGTGAATGTAATAGAAATTGCACTACGAACATTAGTAACCTTATCTGAAGAAACCCACACGAGATAACCCTCTGCATAATTCACGGTGGAGTTTCTTCCATCCCTGTTAAACTCAACTGTATATGTCAATTCTTCCCCACTCTTTGAGAAGCTCAACAATGTCGGTGATACGGCCACCGCTACTCCAGACGGCGGAACAATCTCCACCGTATAGCTTGAGCTCCCTTCTCCCACATTTTTAACCTTTCTACTTACTTTTCTACTATATTCTGGCCTCATCTCTACCGAGAAAGACGGATAGTTCAGATCCACATCATAGATTGGCTCTAATGTTGAACAGTTCACAATCCGACGGGCCACCGCAGTTACCTGTGGATTTGTTTAACATGAATTCATTAGTCATTGGACAAAATCGCTTATTAAGATTAGCCATTTGCAAAATTGATTATGAAAATTGTGCAAAGCTGATTGTTCTAACATGAATTTTTACCAGCAAAACTATTAGTTTCACAGTACAATGTGCTTGCTTTAAATATCATCGAAAATAAAAATATCTTTTTCAAAAAATTAGTTTAAGTAATATTAAAAAAATAATTAAGATTAAATTTCAAAATTACTTCGGATTATGTCAATATTATTTAAACAAATTTTTTAAAAAAGATATTTTTGACACAAAAATAATAAAATAAAATAATATAAAAAAAAAGAGAAAGAAATCAGTTCTATCTGGTTCACTTATTTCGAACAAAATGAAGAATGACACCAAGGGATCGGACTATTCAGTTGCTTTAAATTCAAATATAGTTTTCGAAAACAAGATATTTTAAAAATTAAACATGCAATAAGAGATTAATATCTTTTTTAAAACAAAAAAAAAATGCAATTTTTCATGACAATAATGATTTTATTTTCATGTTTAGAATAAATGTTTACGCTATGTTTGTTGGTTTTCAAAGCCAAACTTTTAAACGCCAACAAAAAATGGAGGAAATTTTTTAGTCCTTGACCCCCTCTACATTTTCTGGTTTAATTTATAAGCAAATACATCACACTTTTCTGAAAATAAAACTAACTAACCACTTAACGGTTTTCCTAACCACCTAACCACAAAACGGTTTTCAAAACCTCCTAATCCACATGAAAAATGTGCAAAAATACATAAACAATTTCTAGAGACAACTAGATTAACACAACAATGTTTATAGAGAGATAGAGAGAAAGGCATTCTTGTACTTACATATAGCATCGAAAATTTAAGTTATTAATTATATTATATATTCTCATTTTGGAAACCTTACCTGAGCATCGCTGTAGTTCAAACCACACATATATGCAATGTACTCGATAGGCTTTATGTCATAAACAAAGCCTGGGTTGTTCGCTTTATTTGGGTTGACATGGCCTGCTCCCCTAGCAAACAGGTCCGCATTCTTCAACTGCTCATTTTGGATCGGTTGCCCGACCGTGTTCTCATTACTGGCAGTGGTCATGATAGCCGATCTGATGGCCGCCGGCGACCAAGAAGGATTAGCCTTCTTCAACAATGCAGCTATTCCGCTTAAATGGGGCGTCGCCATGGACGTCCCAGAAATCACATTAAAAATTGCCGGCGAGTTGACTGGGCCAATTGGTAGAGCTGGCCATCCGGCAAGCACGCTAACGCCAGGACCAATGATATCTGGCTTTAGTATCCCCTTACTTTGAAGACATGGACCGCGGGAGGAGAAGCTGGGGATCCTCGGCGCTGGGTGGCTACTATGGCCAATGAGGGTACCATAAGGAATGATGGTGGCAGTCTTCGGTGAGTCAGTGGAGTTTATGTAAGATTTGATCTTTGTGGCAGCAGCATAGCTAACATGTGAACTGGGGAGGACGTGAGCTTCAGAAATAGTGGTGTAGCCGTCTAATATTCCTGCAGCGAGAATCATGCCGGTGCCGTCAGCACTTTTGACAGCGACACCTTGCCGTATTCGGGGAACACCGTCCCTTCGATCGCATATAACGATCTTTCCCTTTACGTCTATGCTGAAAGAGTTGTTTGCGCAGAATTTTTCGTCGAGATTACCTGAGAAAAAGGAATTTTAAGCTATCCAGTACCCATCGCCTTATTTTTGTAAAATTATTATCTTCATAAATACCTATCTTACATCTTTATTTTCATTATTATGAATTTATAATTAATTTTCATTATTATGAATTTATAATGAAAATTAATTTTCATTATTATGAATTGGAAATGTATTAAACATGCATGCAGAAACAATTAAAAATTATAACAGTTAAAAGTTGTTTATGCAAAGATTTTTTAATCAAACGAAAATTTACATGCAAACTACTGAATTCCTATGTATTTATCTATCTATCACACAGACTTTAATTTTTACGTATATGATGTTTTATCTATGCATTAAAATATGTATTTTCACTCTTCTAAAAAGAAGTGTTATTTATATCATATATATATATATATATATATATATATATATATATATATATATATATCGTTCGATTCCATAAAATTTTTTCATTATGTAAATCAGTTGATTGTGATGAGAAATATAAATTCTTTCGATATTGTGGTACATATGTAAAATTTTGAAATTTATGGTTAGAAAAATTTTGGAGCAAAGAATAATCAAATAATTAAAGAAGAATGAAAGTTCACCTGATCCACCTGGATAAACCAACGGCAATAATTCCCCTGCAATCGAGTTCGTTTGAAAAAGTGACTCTCCTTCAAACTCCTCCCCATTCCCGAGCTTTACGTTCGCCTGAATCACTCTATCCATCGTGCTCGCCCCAACGGTCAACAGCCACGGCGCCTCGTTGGACAAAGTACTCGGTTTGGGTCCCTCATTCCCCACCGCCGTGCTTACAAATAATCCCTTCTCAACAGCCGCGAAGGCGCCGACGGCGACTGGGTCAACATCGTAAAACCTCGACGTGCCGCCGAGGGACAGCGAGAGAACGTCCGCTCCATCCTCTATGGCTGCATCGATTCCGGCGAGTATGTCTGACCCAGCACAATTCAATTTCTTGCATACTTTGTAGACGGCTAGATGAGCATTTGGCGCCATGCCGACGGCTACGCCGGCGGCGTTGCCGAGGGCGGAGGCATTGGCGACAAAGTTACCTACAGCGGTGCTTGCCGTATGCGTTCCATGGCCTTCGATGTCCAGCGGCGATGTGTCATTGAGGATTTCCTCGCCCAGCGCCTGCACCGTCGAGACATGTTTGCAACTCAAATAGGCATTTTAACGGCTTTAATTATCGTTTTCCTTATATAATTTACGGGCAGGAATTAAGAGTATTTTTTCCAGATTTATTGGTGTATTTCTAAATCACCTATATAGATCGACGCATCTGACACTTATGTCACCAAAAGGATTATTGACATATAAATTCTTAATTAAAAAAAAAAAAACAAACAACACGAAAAAATATGATTTGCTACTGCTGAGCGGCCGGCCTTAAATTGCAATAATTTTTCTATGCGGACTCTTGACGTAGCTCTATGTGCGACACAATATATTCCTGAGTTATTTTCAGATTATTTCTGGGCTATTTTCAATAATCCCAAAATAACCCAAAAATAACCCGCGGTCATTACTTTTGGGTTATTTTTGGGTTATTTCAAGATTATTAAAAATAACCTGAAAATAACTCAGGAATAACTTGCACCGCACGTAGAGGTACGTCAGCTGTCCGAACATAAAATGCACGCCTTAAACTGTGAGGGAGGCTGTAAAGCATTTCCTTCAATTTTTTCCTTGGCGGTTAGTAAAAATAAATACAAAGTATTTAATTATTAAATATTCAATTATTATAACACATCATTAACGACAATACATATTAGTATTCATTTATCTGATGAATGACTCATAACATTTAATAGACAGCTAAATTTATTTATTGAGTCGGAAACTATTAATCATTGATTTCAATTTTATTTTCAAGCATCAAACAAATAAATTTTAAAAAACAAGAAGCAAGTGTCAACTTCTAGATATATTGGATCAGATAAGACGGAGACTATATTTATGTACAATTAAAATAAATTCAACTAAAAATAAACATGTTTTCAAGTCTAAGCCCAACCCAAAGATAACCGTTGACGTCAAATTAACCGGCAATTCTTTTTACTCATTCTAATTATGATTTGCGTTAATATTAACACTAATTATTTGTATATTTATATTTTTAATATAAATTTAATAATATTATTTATATATATATCTATGTATGTATGTATGCATGTATGTATGTACATGTATATTGCCAAATACTTATATAAATAAATAATTTGATTACCCGTTCAAAATTTTTTTTTTTGGGTGGTTTGACTCCAGGATATAAATGTTTTTCGGATCAATATTTTTGAATCGGATAATTAACACGGCTTAGAATCATGGATACCTGTGCTCCTTTCAGAAATACCCTGGCCCCGATAAGCTTGTTATTACATTCAGACGCATTGAACTCACACTTCCCTTTCCACTTCGCTGGCGGCGGAGTCATTCCATTGTCTTTAAACGAAGGATGGTTAGGCAACACCCCGGAATCGAGGACTGCAACGATGACGCCGCGACCAAAGTCGGACTCCTTCCAAAGCCCATCCGGGTTAACCTCCGGTGAGCTCAACAAACCAAGAAATTCGGGTGTGTGAGTTGTTGCGAGAGGAATGAGAACATCAGCTGTGGCGCTAAGAAAACCTGGCTTCTCTTTCATAGCTTCAAGCTCAGCGTTGGAGAGGCGGGCTGCGAAGCCGCTGATGCTACTCTTGTAATGGTAGAGAATGGGAGGAGAGGCAGACACGGTTTCTACGAAGAAAGAGGAATACCATGATTGTGTAGTATGGGAATTTGGCGGTGGCTGCACCTGAATTATGTAGATTTTGGTAGAAACAGTGCTCTCATTCTCTACATTCCTGGCTAAGGCAGGAAGAAGAACTGGACAGAGCAAAGAGATAAGGAAAAGGAAGAGAAAATTTTTGGCCTTTTTTTGAAGCATTGTGCAGAATGTTGTTTCTGCTCCTAACTCAAAAAAGTTATAAGCTCCCGGTTCATTCATCGTCGGAGTGTTCTTATTTATAGAAGTTACCTTGGCAATGACTTTTTCCGCGTTCTTGTATATATATATATATATATATATATATATATATATATATCCTTAACTTCCCATTAATACATTCATGAAGAAATATTTATCAGCCGGCATATATTCAAATAGTTAAAGGTTGACATGCAATATTTATATATATATAACTTCCCATTAATACATTCGTTAAGAAATAATTATCAGCCGGCATATATTCAAATAAATTATGGGTTGGCATACAATCTTTCTTTTACGTTTTTGTTATAATGGTAATTTTGCTGAATTTGAATTTGTCTATGTGTAGGGGTGTGAATAATTTTATTTCAAACCGATTCAAATGAGATAGAAATTTATTTAATTGGATCGAAATCGAATTGTGAATTGATCCTACTAAATTTCGATCTGATCTGATGTGGATCAATCCAATTTTTGAGTAGGCTTGAATTATAAACGAGCCGACTCGAATGTTGTTTTTGACTTGTGAGCTGGATCAGTCCGGCTCGAGCCCTGTCTTGGCCCGCTCAGCTAGCCCAATTATAAAAAATACATTTTTAATGAAAAGTGCGAATTCAAAACCCTACCACGCCGCTCAAGCACAAAATCCCTTACCAAACAAGCTGGCAATGTGTTATGCGTGTAAAACTAAAAGTTTTGGGGTTAAATTTGTAAATACATCAGAATTTATTTCCATCCCGATCAGAGCAAAGGATGGACCGAAATCGAATTGAAAAAATTTTGATCCATTAATTTGGCTTGTAGTTCAGCTGCAATGACTCAACCCAATTTTGACTTGAGCTATAATTCGGCTTGATTTTCTGGCAATTTACGATCATTGAGCCAATTTCACCACTCCTATCTATGAGTCATTCCCAAGAAATAGATCATAAGATGAGAGAGAGAGAGAGAGAGAGAGAGAGAGAGTGGACACAATAATGAAGTAATAAATAGTAAAATGAACTCTTGATTCACCCATTTTGAAGAAATAACCCCTTTATTTATATAAGACGGGGTACATCGAGTGTAATTATGTCTGCATTCCTAATTGAATTGGAGGGGTGGGGGGGTTACTAGATATTTTAGGTGTTCAAAAGCACAACCCTATGATTATGCTACCCTACTAATTGCTTGGTCGAGATCAGTGGGTTTCTGGCTTGACAAGGAGTTGTTGTTCGACTGTGCAAAGTTAGGGTTACCGGTCGGCTTTTGATGGTTTCAATTTGGATGAATATGGCTCGATTAAATTGTTTCTATTTATTAGTTGCACTAATTCAACTGGGTGACAAACTCCAATCAACAGTATGAGACTAGGTCATTGAGCAGAGAGTGAATCACCATAATTTAACAAGTAGCTCGTCACTTAAGAAAAGATTCCTTTAGGATGTTCTTACTATATATCATTGTATATCATCAACCTTTATTTTTTGGTCTAAATGATCTTGGTCTTTGGTTCAGGCAGTTTGCATTCGGTTGACTTTAGGCTCTGGTTTATGTAACCAACATTTGGGTCAAACGACTCTTTTGATCTTCGGCTAATGAGTATTATAGTCTCCCACCAGCAAGCCTTTTGGTCCACTACTGGAGGTTCTTCTAGGTTGTACATCTTCGTCTCTTAGTCCGTTGGATCTCATTGAGATTTGTGTTGAGGCATTTCTAATGTACATCATTTAGTTACTGAATCCTCTTCTTGAAAAATGATAATTATGATAAAAATAAGAGAACCAAATGCTTAGAATAGTGATAGTCCTAAAATATATAGTGTTTTTAGACATATTTTTATACCTATTTTTGAGATATTACACTTTAATGGAAGTTATTTTTGTGTTTTTCCTGCAGATATAAATAAAAAGGTGAAAAATGCTTAAAGGAGTAAAAAATGATCAAATTTGGAGCAAAAAGGTGAAAAATGTGCAAATGAGTTTTAGTACCTAAGCGCCAGATCTGGCTCTTACGCGTTAGTTAAACAGAGAAGGCAGCACCTAAGCGTCAGAGATCCCGTGCGTAAGCGCGAATGACAGTTACTAGAGGAGTAAAGTCAGTTTTTGCAAATTTTGAAGAGGTTTTTGAGGCACCCATTGGCTTAATAGGTGGTGTTGACATCACTTTTGGTTGATGTTTAGTTTTTCCTCTTTAGTAGCCTAAGGTCTAGCCATAGGACTTTCCTATTTGACTATTCTTAGAAAACTAGACATGCAACCCTCACCATTAGAAATTCTCCCATCTTCTTTACTCAACTTGAAGTTGCACATATTGGTAATAACCTCTAGCACTTAGTAGGTGGGGTCACTATAAGAGAAACTCAAGATGAGTTACTCTTAGGACTGCTAGACCTCAGGGTTTACCCTGGGTGTTGATCTGGACCGAAGGCACTCACTACACTCACCTACACTCACAATCACTCACAACCCTAAACTCCAATTTCAAGCCTAGGTCCCTTGATCTTTTTGGGATACTCATGTAGATAGTCCCCTAAACCTACCAGCCCTAGGGCTATGGGTTGATTAAGACCACTACATAGAGGACCCAAAATGGGATTTCCTTTGGTCCTTGACTCATTTATGGTGATTAGTTACCCAATCCTATAAAAAATACCCATCTTGGCCTTTTGCCCCTAAACACCCTCAAATTACCAAAATACCCCTCCATAGCCCAAAATTCCAAAAATTTCAAAAATTCCCAGAAAATCTCAATAAATCCCAAATATTCCTAATTTCATTTTTCTTAACTAATACATGACCCAATTTGACCAATTTGACCATCTTTAACCAAAACTCAGAAAGTTGCCTTTAAGGGGTCAAATTTTCCCGAATTCAACTCAAATGTTCATCAATTTGATCTCAATTGACCCCAATTCCAATCCTAAACTCAAATTAACTTTTGAGATGACTAATATAAACCAAATACAAGCTTAATTGGCCCATGATTTGAGCCCAATTTTGATTTAGATCAAAACCCCAATTTTGACCATATGACCTAATCTCACCAAATTGAGCCAATTGGCCCCAATTAATGTTGCAAAATCTTCATAACATTCTTACACATCAAAATAAACCATAAATTGGCCTTGGTGAAGCCTCAAATCCATTTGATTTTGGTTTAAATCCAAAATTCTAAAATTTAGCCCCAAATTGGCTAAGTCCCTAAATTCCACCCAATTGATTGCCTTAACCCACAAATTGGCATCCAATTCATGTTGAAAACTCTTCATAGGGTCCCCATTGAACATTTAAAACAATCAATTTTGACTTAGCTCAAGGCTAACCCAAGATAAACCCAAGCCTAGCCCAACATGACCAAATTGACTAAAATTCAAAAATCCCTCAAATTGACCCTTCAATTGAGCTCAAAACCACTTCCATCATTCACCAAAGTTATTCCTTATGATCATATACACCAAATGAAACATTTATGGGGGGGAAATTGACATGGATATCCTAGAATAAACCCAAGATTTGGTCATTTGCACCCACTTGGACCCATGCACTAAATGCGACCTAACCACCATAAAGTCACCAAATTAACTCCACCACAGCCCTTAGTTGGACTTAGTGACCAGTCCAAAAACCAACCAACTAAATCAAGCCATGGACCAAATGTCCCATAGATTAAGGGATATTATTTCAAAAAATGCACGTGCTTAAGATATTCTTACCAAAATTAGGTATTATTGCACTAAATTGCTGTGACATATTCTCCTGGCTTCCCTGAGCTCCTAGCCACCACCCCCTGGCCGGTCGACCAGCCTAGTGGCCGAAAAAGCTCAAAACTGAGAGCCACCCCATGGGACTTCACCTAAATCAAGCCTAGAGGCCAACTCAGCCAAATTGAGTTGTAGAGCTCCTCTGCCCTCCACCTAGGCACCACAATGCACCCAAACTTATGCCCTGAGAGCCACCCCATGGCCATTTTTTTATAAAAACTCACCTCCACGGCCATGGGAGGTGTGCTGAAATTTCCTTAGAGAGGTATCTCCAAACTTCCCATAGAGCTTCCCTAAGATTTCGTCAATGCATTCCAACCATTTTCTCCCACAAATTCCCATTGCTGGAGCTCAATTTTAAGCTTGAAACCTTGCCGGAAACCAGGACAAAGCTCATTACACCTCCACAGTCCACCAAACTCAAATTAACTCTACCTACATCTTTATAACCAAGAAAGAAGCCAAAGCCCCATAAAATCCCCCTTCCACAGAGCCTCTACCATAACTCTAGAACAACACCCAGATCTGGCCGTGATCAAATTCATACCTAAGCCTTACCAAGACCAGGGACTCAATCCCTAGCCTTCTTGGACCCCAACAAACATGCCAAGACCCTCTGATTGAAGCTTCACTTCTCAGAGCAAAGGTATAAAACCTCACCTCCTCCTGAGCATATTTCGATTCTCCATTTGCTTAGAGTTAATTTGGTTGCTTGATTTCCATATGGATGTGTTCGTCTCACTTAGACGACTCCATAGGATCAAACCCGAAGTGATTTGGTTGATTCTAGGCTGAGATCTTAGGGTTTTAGTGTGGAAGATCATGGGATCATTCTATCGGGGACGATGACGGGGAGTCATTTGATTGAATGTGTATCAACTGGATGGAGGAGATCGAGCCGGATAGCGCTTCGGGACATAAACAGCGGGCCGAGTCAGCGCTGAGGTGGATGACGACGTTAAATGGGAGCGCGCTCCGTGGAGCTTCGGAGTCGTCGTAAGTTGAGTTGGCACACACTTTTTAAATAGATAAATATGGCTTTTTATTATTTATTTAAATACCCTTAACTTAGAAAATTCATACTTTGTGTAGAAAAATCACAAAAAAACCCTCTTGCTCAGTGAACAGAGGAGAACAATGTGGAATGAATTTCAAGTCCATTTGATGCATGTTTTATTTTTAATTAATTAAAAATTATTTTGAATCATTTGATTCTCCATGCATATTGACACATCACCTTGGCTTGAAATTTTGGTATCTTGTAGCTTCTGTTAAGAGAAATATCCTCTGATTTTTTTAAGGTCAAAGGAAGTCCCTATGTAGAGATCCATATTTTTAAAGTTTTTGCACATTATTTCCTTAAAATAATTATGGAAATTAGAATATTGATTAGAAAATTCCAAGAAAAATTTTGGAAGGTCAACATGACTAGAGAAACTTTTGAAAATAATTTCATGGGTCAAGTCATTTAAAATATCCTAATTTTCACAAACCCTAAGTCATTAAAATAATTATATTTGAAAAATATAGAAATTTAAATGACTTCATTTTTTATCTCCACTATGGTTCCTAATCTAGAGAACTCACCATAAAAATTTTAAATTATTTTGAGTTCATTTGATAACTTAAGTTGGTTTTTAAAGATAAACATTACTTTTGGCATTTAAATGATTTTTTAAAACATCTAAATATAGCTCAAAAAATTATGAAACTTAGTTTTTCGAGCTCTTTGTGATTAGGGGTATTTTCTAAAATTAAAATCATATTTAAAATAAAAACTTGATTTTTAGGCTATTTTTAATATTTAAATAATTAAAAATGCCTTAAAATCACAAAAATAATAAAACTCATGGAAATATTTTAAATTGCTTCCTAATCATTTAGGAAAAATTAGAATATTTTTCCTGATTTTCTAAATAAAGATATTGAATTTTCAAGCTTAAAACTAATTTTTAAAGGCTAAAAATGAGTTTTCATTAAAATAATTCCAATAAATCAAATAAAATTCAGAAAAAATACAAAATCTTCTTCTGTGAGTTCTCTGACCTTAGAGAGGCTTTTCAAAAATATAAAACTTAATTTTCCCCATCTAAAATATTTTGTATTTAATAAATATTCTAGGACTTAAAATAATTCTTAAAATTCTGATAGAATTCAAAAAATCATAAAATTTGGTCCAAATGCTTCTCTAGTCTAAATTTACCTCCAGTAAAAATTCAAGGGATTAGGATTTACCTTGGCCAAGTTAAGAATTTTCTTTGAAAAATCATATTTTTGCATGAAAATAATTATATAAATTCAATTAAATTGTGAAAAATCACACTTTCTCATCTGATGTCTTAACTGACCGATGAATGAGGTAGGATAAAAATTCCAAAGTTATTTGAATTGAATTTGAAAAATTATGAAGTGATAGAACCTTAGAGGCAAATGTGTAATTTTGGAAAATTAGCCTTAATTAACATTTAGGCTTAATTTAAGGAGGGAAATGGGTAACGTCTGATCTTAATCAATTTATTTGATGTTTTAAACACAAGGGGTTAATTGGTGGAAACCAATCTCACTTTCTTAATTGAAAGAGATAAGTTAATAAAATTTTAAATTATTAAAATTTGGAAGTTTATTAAAATAAAAATGAATCTAGGACTTCGGGGTATGACCTTTGAAGTCAATAATTAATCAATTTAATATCCTTATTTTTATGTTCAAATAAAATTCAAATCATGAATCATGATTACCTAAATCTTAACATTTTCAAAACTAATTAAGACACTCACCTAGGTCTTAAGGGCATAGTAGTGAATTAGGCTAAGTCAAGTTTCATTTAAATGAGGATTAGAAAAGTAAACATCATTGAAAATTAAAACAACTTTCTAACACTACAAGCCCAATTAGGTTTAAAATTTGGCTAAGTGTTCCAACGACACTAACTTTCCTCTTTAAGGGTCTTTGCCCACATAATTCTTAAATTGAATCACAAGTGATAAGTACCCTATACTTAGGGATAATTGAGACATCAATGTTCACTGAGCATTAAGGGTATTTACAAGATGAATTATTAAGCAACATAATAAGTTTAAAAGAACTCGGGATTTTCCACCAGGTAACGAGAGAGTAGCACAGATCTGCTTCTTTCTATAGATCTGTTGGATATCTCGGAGATCTACTAACTTAATATGCTTTGATTAACAAAATCATCCTTAATTAAACTCCTAAGGGCCCACCAAGATATGACCTAGGGTTAGATAAGTCGTCAAGATTTTACTTCCTTGTTTCACATAAACTGCCTTAACATTCATTTTGAGTTTCAGATGGTGGAATGAGAAAACTCGCCAAGTACGCTTTTACAGTTTTCAGCATTGTCTTTCTTGTACCTTCATACTATACTTTTATACCTGCAAATTTGCATGCTAAACAATGACGCCACCCTGCATGAAAACTAAAACTATCAGGATAGCCACAAAATCAAAACCAAAAATAAAATTAAAATCAACTAAGATAAAATTCATCCCCACAACATTTAAAATATAAAACAAATCAAAATTTAATCACAAACATCACACAAAACTACAATTGTAACTAAATTAAGACGTCTCGATCAGATGACCCGGAATCCCTCAGAGGAGGTAACCTACAGTTGCTAACAAGGCTTCCTATGATCTAAATGAAATTATGGAACTCATTAAGTTGAGTTTAGTAAATTCATTTGGACTAAGTGAATCCAATAGAAAATAGTGATGCCGGAATAAGGGAACCGTAGGGTCCTATTCGGTGTCGCTCTAATCAACTTTAACATGCCTCCATAAAATTTAAAGAGCTTCAACCATAAGGCCACCTGATTTAACATTATAACTTGACACAATAGAAAACTCAAACTCATTGCGACAGGATCTTGGATTTAGCACGGTGGGCAACACGACCATCTTCAACAGCAAAACCTGTCTTCCCCTGCCAAACCAATCTTCCTTCCTTAGACTTAAATAACAAAGCCATAGGACTTCGAGGTTGCTTGCTTATGCAACATAAATCCTCACCTTATCTTTAAGCATTTGTACAAGCTTGCTATACAATATAAGCCCTAACTCATCTCAGGATTCTGAGGTTGTCGTTTGTTACGAACTAAATCCTCACATCTTCCAGGCTATTTGTGTGTTCGTTTCACATGAATGTAAGCCCTAACTAATAAAATTGGCAGGATGAAACACTTAAATTTTTCTACTCAAAATTGAAGCCAAACATTAGGATAGCTTAGGAAGTCACCGGGGTTCTCCTCTGGATCCATGACATCCCCTAGTTCTTCCTCCTTTAGATTCTACAATAAAATGTTCCAAATTTGAACCAATCCCCTTTCACACCTTTACGTCCAATCTCAATAAAACGTTCCAAATATTAGGATAGCTTTGAAACATCTTGAAGATAATATTTCCTGATTTTTATCGAGAGTCTTCTTAGATGACCTTGGTCATTTAAGATGTATATAGCTATAGGTGCTTGCCCTTATAAGAAGCATGTCCGAACCCAGCTTAAAATAAACCCTATTTAATTCTTTATATTAAATAGGATAACTTATCAACAAATATAAAGGTTTTGCAGACCAGATAAATGTCATACTTTTTTTTAGTTTATATGATCAAGCCTTATCCTCAAGTCTTGTGTTTATCCTTCGGAATAGATTCAGGGTTTGAGGTATAGTGCTCTTTCATTTAAACTATGAAAAATATGAGGTCAGTTAGATTTCATATTTTTCTAAAACTAAATATATATGTAAATTAAAACGTCCTTCCGAAGCGGGCGACAGGATTTCAATTCCGATGACCGACGGCTTCTTATGAACAACTCCCCACCAACCTAAAATAGCATCGAAAGGTGGTTATAACCACCATGGACAAAAATTATCATAAAAGGATGCATCTCTTTGGGAAATACATCAAATTAGGACACATTTTGAAGAGTTTCTAAGGCACCTGTTGGAAAAATATAAAAGAAAGAAGAGAGAACTTTGAAAAGAGTCCTAAAAATACTTGGAAAGTTCTGAAAGTTCATCAATTTGGGGAGTTAGTTGGAGAGATTTTCAGGCACCACTTTTACTTTTATTTTATCCATTTTGTTAGTTTATTTTGAGTGATTGTAAAGAGAGGAGATTCAAAGGAACTTCAAGAGTTTGGTGGAGAACTTGAGATAAGTTTTTATCTTTTTGCTTTGAGCCTACTTTTGATTTTAGTTGAAACTTGTTTTTTTGACAATGATTTCTACTTTTAAACTAAAGTGTGGTTTTATTTTCTCCATGGATTCTGAGTAGTTTTCTTTATCTTTCTTCTTAAAATGATAAATAATTAAGTTTTGGATAAAAATTGTAGAGAGCATTGATCTTTAATGTTGGAAGTTGTGATGATTTAAATCCATGCACTTCATTTACTTCTTGATTTGACCCATCCAGATGTTAAAATTTGTTGTGAGAACATGTAAGAACCGAACCGGTATTGTCTTAGTCAACAATTGGAAAGAACCACATGAGGTTGTATGAATGAGAATGTGGTTCATATGATTGAGTGCAAATAAATAGAGAAATATTCATTAAAGGCCGTAGAGTTAGAATACTTTAAAATGACAGGTTAAAGCCCCCAACTTGGTTTATTATTTTAGGTTCTGATACGAGATGCTAGCCCCCAGGTGGAGGGAATCGAGGAAACTTTAGAGTGAGAGCTAGTTTCTTCCCCGCCTAGCTGGTCTTCAAAACTATTCAAACTTTAAATTAGCGAATGTTTTTTATAGCAACTCTAGTAAGGGTAAAGAATATTATTGCTCCTATTTGGCACAATGTAATTCGTATACTTTTACTACAAAATTCCTTTAAATTCTAAGAAGAAATATATTTTTGGTTTATTTTTAACATCTTAACATGTTCGTATACTTCCACTACCATACAATTCATTATAAGGAGAAATATATTTTTTCTTATTAAGTGCTTTTCATCTGCAAAACTCTAGTTATCTTTTTAAGTTGTTACTGTTTTGTCAAAATATCAAGAATACAAAAAATATTTGAATTTTTATTACTGCAAAATATATTCAGTTTAAGTAATTGTCTTTTTAAAAATAGAAAGTTTTCTAAAATTGCATATTGTATAAATTTCGCTGTGGCTTCGATATTCAGGTCTTAATGAAAAAGTCCTATATTTCTTGATAATGATGCGTATACTTGCGTAGTATCCTAATATATATAAATTAAAAGCTAAATTCTTATTTTTCTTCAGGATCAAGTTTTTGATTTTTTTTTGCAAAATAAGGAAATATAAGTGAAATATAATCTGAATTATTGTTGTACTTTGCATATTAGCAGTATCAAGGGATCAAGTTTTTAGCGCCATTGTCGGGGGAATCGAAAGCAAAATTTCTATTTTTAGGAAGTCTTATTTAAACTTTAAGTTATCTTATCTTATCTTATTTTATTTTGTTTATTTTATTATATGTTAGTGTATGCGTAGTTCAGGTTCTGAAGGACTAGTGCCCTACGATTATGAATTAGAAATAACTATTAGAAAAATTAGAAAATATAAAAAAAATTATAAAATTTGAAAAATAAAAAAATATAGAAATGCTAGACAAAAATAATCAAAATGCTGAAATTCATCAAGAGTTTAGACCTTTAAGAGATTATGCCAACCCTACTGTAGATGAACTTCATTGTAGTAATCAAAAACCTATTGTAATGGCTAATTCATTTGAACTTAAACCTGTTATTATCCAAATGGTATCAAATAATCAATTTGGGGGATCACCAACTGAAGATCCAAATTTGCATCTGAAGATCCAAATGGTATCAAATAATCAGTTTGGGGGATCACCAATTGAAGATCCAAATTTACATCTTGCCATGTTTTTAGAACTGTGCGCTACTTTTAAATACGATGGTGTATCAGATGATGCCATAAGACTTAGGTTATTTCCTTTTTCACTGAGGTATAAAGCTAAGATGTGGTTGAATTTGTTAGCACCTGGATATATCAGAACTTAGGATGATTTAGCACAAAAATTCCTTGCTAAATATTTTCCACCTTTAAAAATTGTGAAGCTTAGAAATGATATTACATCTTTTAATCAGTTTGAAGGGGAATCTATTTATGAAGCATGGGAGAGATTTAAGGAACTCTTAAGAAAGTGTCTACACCATGCTATACCAGATTGGTTAATAATTCAAAATTTTTATAATGGATTAGTTGGATCTCTTAGATCAATTATCGATGCCACTGCTGGTGGTTCATTGATGTTAAAACCATTTCATGATGCCTACACTTTAATTGAAGAAATGATTAATAATAATTTTTAATGGCCTTCTGAGAGGGTAAATCCTAAGAAAGTAACCAACATTCATGAATTTGATGCATTTACCATGTTAGCAAATCAAGGTTCTGAAATTTTAAGAAAGTTAGACCAATTTGGAATGAATTTTTCTTAACAAATTTTAATAATTGAAGAGAATTCATTAGGCTAAATGGTAGATTCTCAAACATCACTAGAAACTTTGAATGTCATAAAAAATAAGCAAAATAACCCATATTCCAATTATTATAACTCAGGTTGGAAGAACCATCCCAATTTTAACTGGAATAACAATTATGGTGGTAATAATCAGCAATGGGGGAACAAACAAAGAAACCCTTTGAGAATCTGGAACAACCAAGGGAATAATAATTATAGATCTATTTATCCTCCAAGTTTTAAAAATAATACACAATTTAAGGAGAAGAGTTGTCTATGAAAGAAGTGGTGTTACAAATGAGAAATCAATTACAAATTCAAAGAGCTACAACTAAAAATATCGAGAATCAACTTGGGCAAATAAAAAATTCATTAAGTAATGGATCCCAATGAACACTGCCTAGTAATACTGAATTAAATCCAAAAGACTAGAATAAAGAACAAGTAAAAGCCGTTCAACTTAGAAGCGGAAGTGAGTTGGAAGGTCGGGTTAAAAAAGAAATTGAAGTAGTGAGAGAAGAAATTGAATAATCAAAAGGGGATGCTCCAAAAGATTTTGAGAGACCTATTTCTCTGCTGAAAATTGATTTACAAAAACCACCACCTCCATTTCCTCAGAGACTTTGGATAAGCAATTTTCAAAATTTCTGAAAATATTAAAGAAGCTTACAATTAATATTCCATTTGCTGAAGCCTTAAAACAAATGTCAAGCTATGTAAAGTTTATGAAGGATATTCTCAACAGAAAAAGGAATTTTGAAGATAATGAGACTATTGCACTTAGTCAGGAGTACAGTGCGATAATTCAGAAGAAGCTTTTTGAAAAGCTTAAAGATCGTGGTAGCTGTACAATTCCATGTGCAATAGGAGACATATTTTATGGGAAAACTTTATGTGATTTAGGTGCAAGCATTAAACTTATGCCATTATCAATATTTAAAATATTGGGATTAGGAGAAATAAACCCTATGGTAACTCTGAAGTTAGCAGATCGTTCGATAACATACCCTAAAAAAGTTATAAAAGATGTTCTAGTGATAGGGGATCAATTTATCTTTCCGGTTGATTTCATTGTGCTAGATATGGAGGAAGATAAAGAGATACCTATCATTTTGGGGAGATCTTTCCTAGCCACATGAAGAGCAATGATAAATGTGTAAAAAGAGGAACTAACCATGCACGTCAATGATCAAATTGTTACTTTTGAAGACAAAGTTTAAGAAAAAATTTGGAACACATGCAAGAAGAGGAATTAGATCAATGTGAAGATCTTTTTAAGGAAGATTCAAACTATATTCGAGAAAGTTTTGAAGTTTTGGTCTCGATAGACAAAGATAAATCATTTTGTCCATTTATTGAAAACCTCCAGAACTATAGTTGAAGTTACTTCGTGATCAATTAAAATATGCCTTTTTAGAAGATTCCTCTACTTTACCTATTATAATTTTCTCAAAATTAACAATGGAAGAAGAAGAAAGGTTGATGAAAATTCTGAAAAATTTTAAGAAAGCCTTTGGATGGATAATTACTGATATTAAAGGAATCAGTCCTTTAATTTGTATGCATAGAATTTATATGGAAGAAAACTGCAAACCTAGGGCTAATCCACAAAGGAGACTGAATCCTGTTATAAAAGAAGTTGTTAAGAAGGAAATTTTAAAGTGGTTAGATGCTGAAATTATCTACCCTATTTCAGATAGTGCATGAGTTAGTCCAATTTATTGCGTTCATAAGAAAGAGGAATAAATATAACTGTAAATGAACATAATGAGTTAATACCTACTAGACAAGTTACAGAGTGGTGAATATGCTTTAATTATAAAAAATTAAATCTTGTCACTGGGAAAGATCATTTTCCATTACACTTTTTAGATCAAATGCTGGATAGACTACCTTGGCATAATTAATTTTGTTTTCTGGATGGATATATTGGTTATCACCAAATTCAAATATCTCTTGAAGATCAAGAGAAAATAACATTTACTAATCCTTATGGTTCTTTTGCTTTTAGAAGAATGCCCTTTGGTTTATGTAATGCCCCTGCTACATTTCAAAGATGTAGGATGAAAATTTTTGTGATTTAATTGAAAAAGGGAATGAAGTCTTTATGGATGACTTTTCAGTGTTTGAAACTTCATTTGACTCATGTCTAGAACATTTATCTAAAGTTCTCAAGCACTGTGAATAAACAAATTTAGTCATTAATTGAGAAAAATGTCAAATTATAGTAGCAGGAGGAATTGTATCCGATCATCAAATATCAAAAAATGGTATATAAGCAGATCCTGCTAAAATTCAAGTGATCGCTAAGTTACCTTATCCAACAAATGTAAGGGAAATTAGGAGTTTTTTAGGACAAACTAGATTCTACACATGATATATTAAAGACTTTATAAAGATTGCTAAGACTTTATGCTATTTACTGGAAAAAGATGTAATTTTCAATTTTGATGAGGAATGCCTAAAAAATTTTAAATTATTAAAAGAAAAATTAATCACTACACCAATTATAGT
>NEWO01000780.1:144997-167353 GCA_003013225.1 Phalaenopsis aphrodite | reverse complement strand
TATATATATATATATAATTTTATTTATTTAGTATGTTACTTTCTTAATTTTACTTTTTGCATGTGAAGTTCGAGATCTGAAGGTTTAATTCTCCATGATTCTGAATTAGAACGAACTATAAGAAAAATTCGAAAGCAAAAGCAACTTCATAATTCTTAAGAGCTGACAAACACATCACAAAATAACATTGATATGTTAACTGCTGAAAATGAACATCAAAATTTATAAAGACCTTTAAGGGATTATGCAAACCCTACGACAGATGAAATTCATTCAAGTATTCAAATTCCTGCCGTAGCGGCTAACTCATGTGAATTTAAAACTGAAATAACACAAATGATGCAAAATATTCAATTTGGGGGAATACCAACTAAGAATCCAAATTTACATATTGAAAGTTTTCTAGAACTTTGCGCTACATTCAAATACGATCGTGTATTATATGATGCGATTAGACTTAGAATTTTTTCATTTTCCTAAGGGATAAAACTAAGATGTGATTAAAATCATTAACACCTGAATCTATTAAAATTTGGGGAGATATGACACAAAAATTCCTAGCTAAATAGTTTTATTCTTCAAAAACTACTTAGAAATATAATTACTTCTTTTATTCAGTATGAAGGAGACTCAATTTATGAGACTTGGGAATGATTTATGGAACTCCTTAGAAAGTGTCCACATTATGTTTATCTGATTGGTTAATTATTCAAACATTTTATAATGGGTTAATAAGATCCAATCCTTAGGGTAGATTTGTAATAATAAAAATTTTTAAATGAAATCCAACATTAAAGCTCATACTTATCATCTAATCACCAATTTGGGTCTCCAAACGGGCAAGTTATTATCTTCCTTTCTTAAGCCCACTACCTTAGAATCATCCAATTAGGTTAACCTCCAAGTCACAATAATTTAAGAAAATTACAATTTTACCGTTATTATGAAAATGTGGCAACTTAGTTTCTATCTCTTAGAACATTATGTTTTAAACATCCATATGAGTTTATTATGATCAAAATTATCCATTTACACTTTGACTTAACCTAAAATTTAATCGAGGCATCAAAATCACAGAACTACCATTCTGCCCCTAGGGCCTCTCTACTTCATAACTCATTCAATACAATTCAAATGACTTTGAAATTTTTAAGATACTCTACTTATGGGTCAATTAAAATATCAGAGGAGAAATTATGATTTTTTATTTAATTTTTAATAAGTATTTTAGCTCAAAAATAGGTATTTTCAATATTAATTTATTTAATTAATCAAAGTAAAGTTTATGTTCATAGAAAAATTATTGGAGGTTCACCTAGTCAGAGGACCATTTAAACCAAATTTCATATTTTTAAATTATATTTTAATTATTATAATTATTTATTAATTTTAGTGATTAAATAAATATGAAGTATAGTTTAATTTCAAAAATTACTTTTTATAATTTTATTAAATTTCTCCAAGTCTAGAGAACTTAGAGAAACAAACTTTTTATTTTTGTGATTTTTATTCTATTTATTATAACTATTTTAATGAAAAATTAAGAAAAATAAATTTTTAGTATTTAAAAATACATAACTACATTAGAAAAATTACAAAAAATATTTTTAAAGATTTTTAAGTGATCAAAGAACTATTAGAAACATTTTAGTGCATTTTNACATAACTACATTAGAAAAATTACAAAAAATATTTTAAAAGATTTTTAAGTGATCAGAGAACTGTTAGAAACATTTTGGCGCATTTTTGTATGTTTTGCAATTTTATTATTTTTAAATAAAAAAAGCCCAAAAATGAACTATTTAATTTAATATCACTTTTATTTTTCTTAGGTGCTCCTGATCACAAGAAACACTTAAAATCGCTTGTCATAATTTTCCTATTTATATTTTACTTATTATAATTATTTTAATGCAAAAATCTCATTTTTCTTGAAAAATAGACTTTGATATGAAATATATTCGAAGTAGGTTTCAAATTTTTATAGAGGGTTTAAAATTATCATTATTTACAAGGTGGAACAATTTTTATAATTTTTTTGGATTATATTATATTTATTTAAATTTTTATGAATTTTAATGACTTAATTAGCTATAATATTGAATATAATTATTCAAACTCATTTTAAATTTTTTATAGATTCGTCTAATCACAAGGAACCTACCAAAACAAATCTCATATTTTTCTGATTTTTATTTTAGTTTATATAATTATTTTAAACAAAAATATGCAACTGGACTTGAAAATTAAGGCTTTTAGGGTTAGAAGTGTTCTCAAACTTTGGAAAAATCAAAGAACGTATCTAACCACATGCAAAATAAGCCCTCCAAATTTCAAGCCAAGGTGATTTTTATTCAATTAAATATAATTAAAATACTCTCTACAATATTTAACTAATTAAAAATAAAATACATGGTAAATAATTTTTATTTTTTGTCCATAATTTTCTCCTCTGTCTTCCACCGAGCAACAATGTATTTTTATTTATTTTAATGATTTTTCTGCACTAAATTATGGTTTTTAAAGTTTTAGTATTTAAATAAATCAAAGAGCACTATTTTCCTACTTATCCACGTGGCATCCGACTCACTCTCGGCAGCTCCGAAAGCACACGTGTGCACTCCCATTCGACAACGTTTTTGACCCGCGCTTATGAAATGTTCTCCCGTCCTATGCCTCCTCCGTCGTTCGATCAATACACACGCGAATGGACAACATCCATTCATCATCCCCATTTGTCATAAACTGAGAGCCGTCCAAACTCTAGTCCTATGATCTCTCTTGATACTTGATGTGGGGATATTTATTGTGTTAATTTTGCAATTATTTTTTAATATTATAAAATACACACGACAAATATAATAATAAATATGTAATGTAATCTCAAAAAAAGTAGTTTTGATAAAAATAGTGTATCTTTAAAACTTTTTTAAACCGTCAAATCTCCTTTAAAAATAACGCAAGTATACGTATCGCTCAAGTAATAAAGAGCTTTGATGGAGTCCTAGATATTGATCCCACATGAAAGTTGGAAATGTCTGTAGATAGTTCTTAAGATTGTAATTATAATTTAAACTAGAAAAAGGTAAAGTGCGAATTTTAAATATTAACTACTAAAGTGAATGCTATTTAAAATACAATTGAAAGACAAAATTAACTAAACTATGAACTAAACATTCAAAAGTAAAATTACGAAAGCAAAATGAAATTATTGTTGACGGAATGTTCAAATTTAAGAAAACATCATTCCCCTTATAATGAGTATATGGCTTGTGAAGAAATTGAAATTATTTGAATATATATATATATATATATATATATATATATATATATATATATATATATATATATATAATTTTATTTATTTAGTATGTTACTTTCTTAATTTTATTTTTTGCATGTGAAGTTGGAGATCTGAAGGTTTAATTCTCCATGATTCTGAATCAGAACGAACTATAAGAAAAATTCGAAAGCAAAAACAACTTCATAATTCTTAAGAAGTGACAAGCACATCACAAAATAACATTGATATGTTAACTGCTGAAAATGAACATCAAAATTTATATAGACCTTTAAGGGATTATGCAAACCCTACGACAGATGAAATTCATTCAAGTATTCAAATTCCAGTTGTAGCAGCTAACTCTTTTGAATTTAAAACTAAAATAACACAAATGATGCAAAATAATCAATTTGGGGGAACACCAACTAAGGATCCAAATTTACATATTGCAAGTTTTTTAGAACTTTGTGCTACATTCAAATATGATGGTGTATTTAACGATGCAATTAGACTTAGAATTTTTTCATTTTCCTAAGGGATAAAACTAAGATGTGATTAAAATCATTAACACCCGAATCTATTAAAACTTGGGGAGATATGACACAAAAATTCCTAGCTAAATAGTTTTATTCTTCAAAAACTACTTAGAAATATAATTACTTCTTTTATTTAGTATGAAGGAGAGTCAATTTATGAGGCTTGAGAATGATTTATGGAACTCCTTAGAAAGTGTCCACATCATGTTTACCTGACTGGTTAATTATTCAAACATTTTATAATGAGTTAATAAGATCCAATCCTCAGGATAGATTTTTAATAATAAAAAATTTTAAATGAAATCCAACATTAAAGCTCATACTTATCATCTAATCACCAATTAGGGTCTCCAAACGGGCAAGTTATTATCTTCCTTTCTTAAGCCCACTACCTTAGAATCATCCAATTAGGTTAACCCCAAGTCACAATAATTTAAGAAAATTACAATTTTACCATTATTATGAAAATGTGGCAACTTAATTTCTATCTCTCAGAACATTATGCTTCAAACATCCATATGAGTTTATTATGATCAAAATTATCCATTTACACTTTGACTTAACCTAAAATTTAATCAAGGCATCAAAATCCCAGAACTACCATTCTGCCCCTAGGGCCTCTCTACTTCATAACTCGTTCAATACAATTCAAATGACTTTGAAATTTTTAAGATACTCTACTTATGGGTCAATTAAAATATCAGAGGAGAAATTATGATTTTTATTTAATTTCTAATAAGTATTTTAGCTCAATAAAGGTATTTTCAATATTAATTTATTTAATTAATCAAAGTGAAGTTTATGTTCATGGAAAAATTATTGGAGGTTCACCTAGTCAGAGGACCATTTAAACCAAATTTCATATTTTTTAATTATATTTTAATTATTATAATTATTTATTGATTTTAGTGATTAAATAAATATGAAATATAATTTAATTTCAAAAATTACTTTTATAATTTTATTAAATTTCTCCAAGTCTAGAGAACTTAGAGAAACAAACTTTTTATTTTTGTGATTTTTATTCTATTTATTATAACTATTTTAATGAAAAATTAAGAAAAATAAATTTTTAGTTTTTAAAAATACATAACTACATTAGAAAAATTACAAAAAATATTTTAAAAGATTTTTAAGTGATCAGAGAACTGTTAGAAACATTTTGGCGCATTTTTGTATGTTTTGCAATTTTATTATTTTTAAATAAAAAAAGCCCAAAAATGAACTATTTAATTTAATATCACTTTTATTTTTCTTAGGTGCTCCTGATCACAAGAAACACTTAAAATCGCTTGTCATAATTTTCCTATTTATATTTTACTTATTATAATTATTTTAATGCAAAAATCTCATTTTTCTTGAAAAATAGACTTTGATATGAAATATATTCGAAGTAGGTTTCAAATTTTTATAGAGGGTTTAAAATTATCATTATTTACAAGGTGGAACAATTTTTATAATTTTTTTGGATTATATTATATTTATTTAAATTTTTATGAATTTTAATGACTTAATTAGCTATAATATTGAATATAATTATTCAAACTCATTTTAAATTTTTTATAGATTCGTCTAATCACAAGGAACCTACCAAAACAAATCTCATATTTTTCTGATTTTTATTTTAGTTTATATAATTATTTTAAACAAAAATATGCAACTGGACTTGAAAATTAAGGCTTTTAGGGTTAGAAGTGTTCTCAAACTTTGGAAAAATCAAAGAACGTATCTAACCACATGCAAAATAAGCCCTCCAAATTTCAAGCCAAGGTGATTTTTATTCAATTAAATATAATTAAAATACTCTCTACAATATTTAACTAATTAAAAATAAAATACATGGTAAATAATTTTTATTTTTTGTCCATAATTTTCTCCTCTGTCCACTGAGCAACAATGTATTTTTATTTATTTTAATGATTTTTCTGCACTAACTTATGGTTTTTAAAGTTTTAGTATTTAAATAAATCAAAGAGCACAATTTTCCTAGTTATCCACGTGGCATCCGACTCACTCTCGGCAGCTCCGAAAGCACACGCGACGCGCTCCCATTCGACAACGCCTTTGACCCGCGCTTTATGAAACGTTCTCCCGTCCTATGCCTCCTCCATCGTTCGATTAATACACAAGCAAATGTACAACTTCCATTCATCGTCCCCATCTGTCATAAACTGAGAGCCATCCAAACTCTGGTCCTATGATCTCTCTTGATACTTGATGTGGGCATATTTATTGTGTTAATTTTGCCATTATTTTTTAATATTATAAAATACACACGACAAATATAATGATAAATATGCAATGTAATCTAAAAAAAAAAAAGTAGTTTTGATAAAAATAATGTATCTTTAAAACTTCTTTAAACCGTTAAATCTTCTTTAAAAATAACACAAGTATACGTAACGCTCAAGTAATAAAGGGTTTTGATGGAGTCTTAGATATTGATCCCACATGGAAGTAGGAAATGTCTGTAGATAGTTCTTAAGATTGTAATTATAATTTAAATTAGAAAAAGGTAAAGTGCGAATTTTAAATATTAACTACTAAAGTGAATGCTATTTAAAATACAATTGAAAGACAAAATCAACTAAACTATGAACTAAAGTTTCAAAAGTAAAATTACGAAAACTAAATGAAATTATTATTGACGGAATGTTCAAATTTAAGAAAGCATCCCTCCCCTTACAATGAGTATATGGATAGTGAAGAAATTAAAATCATTTTGGAAAAATATATACAAAACTGTTTTATGCCAAATAAGAGCAATCCTATTCTTTTCCCTCTTACGAGTGCTATAAAGAATATTGACTAATCCAAAGTTTGGTCCCTAATTCTATGGTTAGGCTGGGAGGATACCTGCTGCCACTCTAGAGCTCACACAACTCCCTCGCCTGAGGGCTAATAATCTCATATTAGTGTTCATTCAACTGGATCAATTTATGGATTTTAATCTGTCACCTTAAAATCTCCAATTCTGTATCCAACAAAGTATATTTCCCGATTTATTTGAATCGATTCCATGGATGACATACTCTTTCATGAATTCAAATGTGATTCTCCCCAGGTTGTAGATATCATAGTCCTTTCGGAACATATGTTTCTCAACAAATTTAAACAATTCAATTAGCTAGATCGAAAAGTAAATGAAGATCAGAGTTTAAATCATCACAAATTATTAACATTTAAAACCATGGAAAATAAATTATTTCTTCACAAAACCATATTTCAAAGTAGGGAGAAGGTTAAAGAAGACTGCTCAGAATTCATGAGAAGGATACGACAAAACACAGATTTCATATATAAAAACAAGTTTATAAAACAAATGAAATAAAAAACACAACTTATCTTACAATCCTTCCCAAAAAAATCCTTAGAAGTTATCTCCAATATTTTCTCTCTTTACAAGCACTCCTAATTCTCTCTTAGAAGAGTAATGAAGAAAAAATTTCTCACATTCCCTCTCCTCTTACAACCCTTAAAGAAAATCTGACTTTCTTTCTCTATCTCTTCCTTTTGCCTTTCATGCCACCCCCCTTTCAGGTCACACTCAAACTCCTTGAAGTCTTCTTCTTTTATTTTGGGCTACCTCCTCTAAAAAGGAATTGATATTTTCCTCCAAAATTTCCTTCAAAATTCAACTCTTTTGAATTCAAAAAACATGCCATTTGACCCAAAAGACATATCCCTTCATAAAAGAATCATCCAAAGTGTCTAGATGCATTGAATCACTCCAAAAGGTGTTTAGAACAAGTGTCTTTTTTTCAAATTCACGCAAAATTCACCTCAAACCGCCTTAATCCGCAAAAAGTTTTCTCTGGCCCATCTGTCGTCAGATTTGGCGCATCATGCGCCAAGGCTTTGTCAAACGGTGCATCATGCGTCAATCTGACACATCATGTGCTAGATTCCAAAAATTCGCTATTTTAGCTCCAAATTTTGTCTTTTTTGCTACTTTTGCTTCAAATGCCTAAAAATGTTATACCTACAACAAAAACACAAAAATACCTTTTTTTAAGTGTAGTATCACAAAAAATAGGCATACAATACATAGTTAAAACAACATATTATTTTTCTGTATCAAAATCCCCCAAATTTAAATGTTACTTGTCCTCAAGTGACCCTTTTATTATATAAAAGCATATGACTTATGATAGGGATCAACTCATAACTTCTATACATTATTTTAATAAATATAATAGAAAAATTTAAGAAAAACCTTTAATAACTTAGATTCAAACTCTAAGTTTTAGAGTATTTAGTAATCAAATTTAAGATTTCTGAATCTCTATTCATTTCAAGAAAAATTACAATTTGTCATATTGAGGATATTTAGAACATTCATATGAAAAAAAAACTTCATTGAAACTTTACTAGTAATACTACTAATATTTCAATACAAGTTTAGAAAATGTAATAAAGCTCATTCTTTAAGTTGGTTCAAGTGAAACTAATTTTTGATTAGGCATCTCCTCAAGCTTCTCCTCGCTTTATTTTTCTGTTCTTTTCTTTTATTTCTCTTTTTTTTTCTTTAAGGATCTTTTCAATCCATTCTTTTCTTTTTCTTTTTTTCTTTTTTCCTTTTTCAAGTGAAGATTACTATATCTGGAGAGTCTTTAATAGTTTTAAACTTCACCATCCTCTTATTAAAAATAAAACTCCTTACCTTTCCTTACTTTATAAATTCATATCAGTTTATGATTTTTCATAAAGTTTCATTCATTTCTTCTTACATGAAATTCTAAAATTCTTAACACTTCAAAAATATAATTTCTTTACTTTAAATAAAAAAACATAGTCTTATCTAATCATTCCAAATATCTTTAACTTTAGAATTGACTTTAATTATTAAAAACCTTTTACCTAAATTTATAATAATATTCATAAACTTAAGTATAGTCATTTAAAGTTTAATTTCAATATCCCAAGTCATGTTAAATTAATTTTAAAAATATAGTTAATTGAGGACAAATAAAATTTAGTTTACTTCTTTTCAAAAGAAAATTTTCTTCCCCCCAAATTTAAGTTTTTAAGTAAATTTTTTTAGGAAAATATTTTATTACGAAATTTAGTAAGTGAAAGAAAACAGTAAATGCATGAAAATAAAAACTGACCTATAAAGGATTTCTAATTATGAAACTAGGCTCTGATATACTGCAGGTACTAACTTTAAAAACATACATACATGCTTTAACGAATTAAATGAGACATAATATAGTCTAAAGAATTTGTTGAGAATTTAAAATAGAAATACAAAAACTAAAAATTCTAAAAATGCAGGAAAAAGTAAAATCTACTGTTACTATTGCAATTTCAGTCCACAACACAATATAAAAATCTTGACTTCAAGAGTTTCCAAATAAAAATACATCACAATACAATCACAAATAACAAACAAACATCAAAACAAACTAAACTAGACTCCTAAAAAAGTCATTCTTATCTGCTGATATTCATCATTATAAACATTTTTTTGCTTCAATTTCTCCATTTGCTGAATCATAAGCTGCTCCATAATAGTTTCAAGTGAAGTAGAGTGAGAAGTAGATACTCCTACAGCTGATGTAGAGGGTTTATCACTTCTACCACCTCTAGATTCAACAAATGATTTAACTCTTTAAGTTTCACTCGGTGAGGCATTTGAAAATAAAGAGAAGATGAAATCTATGATTTTTTGCCTCCAAAATTTTCTCTATCGCCCTCAATGTAAAGCCCTAGGTGAAGGTTTAAAGGTAGGAGACAACCCAAGCAGTGAAAATGGAGCTTGTCCGTGCAAACTTGCGGTTTTCTAGGAAATGAGGCGTGTTCGGGTTTTTGGCACTTCATGCGCCAACGCTCTGTAAAATGGCGCATCATGCGCCATTCTGGCACATCATGTGCTAAAGCACAAATTCACTAGATTTCAGTTTTTGTGGAAATCAGCTCCACACCACTTTAGGTCAACCTCTGATTAACTTAAATGATCATTTCTAAATATAGATAAACATTATTGTAACAACAAACTTTCACAAACAACACAAAACTCACTTTAATATATAAAATCCGCACTATTACAAACTAACATTTATCAAGCAAACAAACATTTGTTTTAGTGTTTTAAAGCAAGCCAAACTTCCTATCACTAAAATCTAAACATGAAAATACAAAGCATAAACATAGATAAAGTTCAACACTAAAAGTAAATGCAATCCATCACAACAAAGTAATTAAAACAAACAGTACTAAACAAAACATTCCATGCATAAACTAAATTCAAACATCTTCTTCACTCTCATCCTCATGGATATCTCTCATAGATTGGTAGTGCACACACAAGTTATAGAAGGGTCGGAAAGGAAACTCACCAGTTGAATCCTCCCCAATCTAAGCATGAATCTTAAACATACACACCAAACCATCTTCAATACGTCCAGTATGTTCAAAATGTTTCTTCGGTCTCCAATCCAGATGATCTAACATTTCAGAAATATTTTCTATTGCATGAATTAGATTTTGCACCTCTTTTTCAATCTTCTTGATTTTCTTCAAAAGTGCATTCAAATTGAAGGAAGACTGAATATGTGATGAATTCTGAGATTAATGAACCATCAGTACATTCATATCATTTTCATCTCTCATTTCAGTACAACTGCAATAGACTACTGACCAAAGGAAAATATGTTGAGATTTTCATACCTATTTTATACTATTTTTGATGATATTGCACTTTAACGAAAAGTATTTTTGATGTTTTGTTGTGGGAATGATGAATTAGGGTCATTGGAGCAAAAAGATGCAAAAAGGAGCAAATTTGGAGCAAGAAGGACCAAAATGTGAAGATTTAAACTAGGGCACTGACGGCGCCATCGACCCCGCCGACAGCGAGATTTTCCCGAGACTCTGGAATTAATTCATTAAGAAGGTCCGCCGACGGCGCCCTCAAGGCCGCCGACGGCGAGCTCCGCGGTTATGTCCAACTAGGCTTTGGATGAGGACAAATTTTGAAGGGATGCTTAGCCAACTCTTGAGAAAGCTCATCCAAAACTTTAAAAGAAGATTTTTTTAAAAAATTAGAGAGGTCCAGGAGGTTAGAGAGGTCCCATTAATGTATAGAGAATTTACTAGAGTGTCAAAATTGTGAGGAATTCTTCGAGAGATTGTAAGAGTGGAGCGAAAGTGAGAGATTTCTTCCTCCTTACCACTTCGAAGAGGAATTCCGTGTGCTGTAAAGAAAGAAAGAGATTCAGAGGAACTTCAGGGAGTTTTCTTTGGGATAAATTAGAGATAAGTTTATTTATTGTTGTAGTTTGTATGAATTTTCTTTTATATATAAATTCCGAGTTTTGTTGTGTTTTCCCCATGAGATCTGAGTGGTTTTCTCTGTCTTTCTCCTTGTCTTGAGATTTGTGAAATGGTGATTTGAATTGGTGAAGCCATGAAAATGTTTAAGAAATTGTGATGATCTTTTCATTTTGATCTTAATTTACTTTCAATCTGGCCAATTGATTTGTTAAAATATGTTGAAGTTTACAACTAAAGTGAAGATTACATCCAAGATTCAAGGAGGTCAAAGCCATTGAAAATTGGGTTCAAATAAATAGGGAAATAATATTATCGGACGTAGAATTGGAGATTTTAGAGTGACAAACTAAAATCTCCAATTCGGTCCTATCGTTTGGGTGCTGAAGTGTAGGTGTTAGCCCTCAGATGAGGGGAACATGGGAGCTCCAAAGTGAGAGCCGGTAACCTCCCAGCCTAGCCGCAGATTCAGTAAACAAGCGTAGGATTAGTCAATGTTCTTAATGCATGGACCAAAGTGTAAAGAATAAGTATGCTCCTATTTGGCACAATACAAATTGAACTGATTCACTTTATCCATTTACTATAATTTCTTGACAAGAAGAAGGATGCTTTCTTATATATTGAATATCACATTAAAAACTTCATTAGTATAATTAGTTATTTAATAGTTATTAAAATTACATATTTATTTCAATTGCCTATTAGTGACAGATAAGCAAATTGAATTTCATTGTTGCGATTAAAGTATTGCTTTTCTAAAATCTTAGTTTGTAGTTCTAATCTTACTCCCTGTGGGAGCGATATCTAGGACCCATTAGAGCCCTATATTACTTGAACGATACACATACTTGCGTTGATAAGTGTGACTTTACAATTATTGAATATTTATTACATCCATATTTATCGAATCTATAACTGTTATTAAGTTTTTGGTACAGTTGCTGAGGAATTAAATCTTTTAGCAGCAGTAATAAATACTTATATTTTTAAGCATATATAAAGTCGTGGTCAAGTTTTTGGTGCCATTGTCGGGGAGTGAGTAAAAAAAATTACAATTAGAGTAACGAACAAATTAGGAATATTAGAAAACTTTTACTCAAATTACAACTTATTTTTATATTTAGTTAATTGTTTTATTGTGATTTCAAATTGTATGCGTAAATTTGGACCTGAAAATCTTATACTCTACGATTTGGAATTAGAACGCACTGTTAGAAAAATTAGAAGACTGAGAAGAGAACCTAGAAATTCTGATACAATGGAAAACAACATGAACAATCAAGGAATATAAAATGATAACCAACCTAGACCCCTTATGCAAATCCTACAGCTGATGAAATTCACTTATCTATACAAAATTTTGATGTAGCTGCTAATTCATTTAAGATTAAAACTGTTATTATCCAAATGGTACAAAACAATCAATTCAGAGGTACACCAAATGAAGATCCTAATTTACACCTCGCTAATTTTTTAGAACTGTGTGCTACTTTTAAATATGATAGAGTTTCAAACAATGCTGTTAGACTTAGGCTTTTTCCTTTTTCACTAAGGGATATGGCTAAGATGTGGTTAAATTTGTTAGCATCGGGATCTATTAGAACTTGGGGAGAACTTTCACATAAATTTCTATCCAAATATCTCCCTCCATCCAAAACTGCTAAACTTAGAAATGACATAACATCATTTTGTAAAATTGATGGAGAGTCAATATACGAAGCTTGGGAGAGATTTAAAGATCTTCTTAGGATGCCTTTATCATTCATTACCAAATTGGTTGATAATTCAAACTTTTTATAATGGATTAGTGGGATCACTTAGATCGATTATAGATGCTGCGGCTGGTGGTTCTTTAATGTCGAAACCTTTTGATGAGGCTTATTCACTAATAGAAGAGATGGCTACCAATAATTTTTAATGGCCCTCTGAANCCAATAATTTTTAATGGCCCTCTGAAAGGGTAAATCCTAAAAGAGTAGCTAGTATCCATGATACTGATGCAATATCTATGTTAGCTTCACAGATTGCTGCAATATAAAAAAAATTAGATCATTATGGGATGAATTATTCTCCAACACCTCCTATGATGGAAGAGAATTCATCTGGGCAATTTATGGATGTTCAACCTTCATATGAGACTTTAAATGCTATTAATAGACCCAACAACCCTTATTCGAACTATTATAACCCAGGTTGCAAGAATCATCCAAATTTTAACTGGAATAACAATTCTTCTACAAATCAACATTGGGCAAACAACCCAGTGAACCCATTAGGAAATTCATCCAACCAAGGAAATGTTAACTATAAACCTTCTTATCCTCCAAGATTTAACAAAAATACTCAAATTAAGGAGAAGAAATTGTCTATGGAAGAGCTGATATTAAGCATGGGCCAATAATTGCAGAATCAACGAAGTTAATTATAAAATCAAGGAACTGCTATTAAGAATATTGAAAACCAATTAGGGCATATCACTACTACGCTTAGTAACCAAATATTAGGAACTTTTCCTAGTACTGTGGAAATAGATCCTAAAGTTCAAGAAAAAGAACAGATAAAAGCGATACAATTATGAAGTGAAAAAGAATTGGAGACAAGAGTACAAAAAGAAACAGAAACTGAAAAAGAGAAAGTGGATACTGAAAAAAAAGGATCATGAATACCTAGACTTAGAATATCCATTTACACAAATGAAGATTACTGTGGAGAAACATCCACCACTGTTTCCCCAAAGAATGAAGCAACACAAACATAATAAACAATTTTCCAAATTTTTAGAAATTCTTAAGAAGTTAACGGTGAATATTCCCTTCGCAGAAGCTTTAGAGAAAATGCCCAATTATGTGAAATTTATGAAAGATATTCTGAACAAGAAAAGGAAGTTCACTGATAACAAAACTGTTGCACTTAGCGAAGAGTGTAGTGCAATTATTCAGAAAAAGTTTCCTGAAAAATTAAAAGATTTTGGCAGTTTCACTATATCGTGTGCTATCGGTGAAAAATTTTATGGAAGAGCTTTATGTGATTTGGGAGCCAGCATTAATCTTATGCCTCTATCAATTTTCAAAAGATTAGGATTAGGAGAAGTCTCACCTACTTCTGTAACTCTTCAGTTAGTGGATTCTTCAATTACATATCCTAAGGGAGTTATAAAAGATGTGTTAGTAAAAGTGGATAAATTTATCTTTCCTGTGGATTTCATTGTTTTAGATATGGAGGAAGATAAAGAAATACCTACCATTATAGGGAGACCCTTTTTAGCTACTGGAAAAGCTATGATAGATGTTCAAAAAAGAGAATTAACTATGAGAGTTAATGATCAAGAATTGACTTTTAACATTGCAAAATCTATGAAATACTCTGCTGTTGAAAGAGATAATGAATGTTTTTGTATGGAAATTAGTGAACATCTATTGAATGAACATTTTAAAGAACATTTTGAAGAGAAAAAACAATTTGATGAGAGTGATGAAGTTATTTTGGATGAATTAGAAAATAAAGAATTAGATTATGTTCAGGAAAGATTTGAGATGCTCAATATTACAGAAAATGCTGATAAGAATCTAGTTCCGTCAATTATAAAACCACCTAAACATGAGTTGAAAATATCGCCTAGCCACTTGAAGTATGTGTTTATGGGAGACTCATCTACATTACCTATGATTATATCTTTAGAATTAAAAGATTTGTAAGAGAAAAAAACTGTTAGATACATTGAAAATATGTAAGAAAGCTTTTGGTTGGACCTTAACTGATATTAAGAGAATCAGTCCTTCGATCTGTATGCACAGAATTGTATTAGAGAACTACTTTATAATATTAAGGAGTGGAAAATATCATGGTATGTTGATATTGTTAACTATATTGTAAGTGATATTTTGCCACCTATGTTGACATTGCAACAACAAAGGAAATTCATTCATGATGCAAAAACATATTTTTGGGATGAGCCTTATTTATATAAACAATGAAAGGATCTGATTATGAGAAGATGTGTACCTTATGAAGAAACTGAACTAATCATTCAGAAATGTCATGATTCTAAATTTGGAGGACATTTTGGGATTGATAAAACTGCTCATAAAATTTTACAAGCTGGATTTTATTGGCCTACTATATTTAAAGATGTTTATAGATACATAAAAACTTGTGATCGATGTCAACGAGTAGGCAATATATCTAGAAGGAATGAAATGCCTCTAAATTTCATGTTAGAAGTTGAGATCTTTGATGTTTGGGGATTGGATTTTATGGGACCATTTATTCCTTCATTTGGGAACTTATATATATTAATTGTAGTAGACTACGTTTCTAAGTGGATTGAAGCACAAGCTTTACCTCATTGTGACGCTAAAAGTGTTTCAAGGTTTTAATGAAAGATATTTTCACTAGGTACGAAATGCTTAGAATGATTATTACTGACGGAGGATCCCATTTTAGAAATAAATACTTTCAGAGATTGGAAGAGAAGTTTAATATTATTCATAGAATCTCTGCTGCTTATCATCCTCAAACTAGTGGGTCAACTGAATTTTTTAATAGTGAGATTAAACAAATACTTGAAAAGACTGTAAATCCTAGTAGAGTGGATTGGTCCACTAGACTGGATACCGCATTATGAGCTTACATGACTGCTTATAAAACTCCTATTGGAATGACTCCTTACAGACTGATTTTTGGAAAGACTTGTCACTCACCAGTGGAATTAGAGCATAAAGTATATTGGACGATTAACGAATTCAATTATAATTTGAAAGATGCTGGTAAGAAGAGATTGTTACAATTAAATGAGTTGAAAGAATTAAGAAATGAATCTTATGATAATGACAGAATTTATAAGGAGAAACTAAAGTTATGGCATGATCGGAAGATTAACCAAAAGAACTTTGAACCAGGACAAGAAGTTTTGCTTTACAATTCTAGGGTGAAGTTATTCCCTGGGAAATTGAAGTCTCATTGGTTAGGACCCTTTTACTGCGACTCAAGTTTATACTTACGGAGCTGTTGAAATTGAAGATCAGATGATTGGAAATAAATTTAAAGTAAATGAAAACAGATTAAAATCATATTTTGAGGGTAAAAGACTAAATTTTAAAGAGGTTTTAATGATGAGTCAACCTGAATAACTCCTTAATAGGTCGGGCTGGTAACGTTAAACCAATCACTTTATGGGAGGCAACCCATATTTATCTTTACTTTTATTGCGATTGTAGTAGTTTTTATTTGAAATTATCATTATTTTGTGGTAGGATTAAGCTCTACTACTCTTATTTACCCTTGAATCAAAATAAGAATTAGATCTATATAAAAAATTGGAATGCATTCGGACCAGAATGAAACTGTGCAATTTTTGCATTGGGCGCCAACGACGCCATCGATGCCGCTGACAATTAGTTTTTCTTGAGAGTCCAGGCAAAATAAATACAGAGGCTCGCCGACGGCGCCCTCGACCCCGTCGATGGCGAGACCGGCGAGAAGGAGTTTCTTGGGTTTGAGTGGTAGTTTTTGGCGGTTTTTGTGCGGGAGTTACCCTTTTAAACTCCCAAATTCGATTCCTAAAGTCATATTTCTCCAAAAAAATGAAGTAAAACTCCACCAATTTCATTCCTATGACATCCAATTCCCCTGATAATCCCAAAATGCGAGTGTTCAATCGACAAAAGTTTATTAGTGCGGAAGCGCAGTGAATCTTCAACAAGGTACTGATGAAGAAAAGATTGATCAATGAACAAGGATTTGTAAATTGAGGATTGAATAATCCCTCTACGACAATTGAAGAGATGATAGTGCGGCGAAGATGGGAAGTGTTGTGTTATACTACCACCGTCGTGGTTGTTCCTGTGGTGAAAGAATTTTATGCAAATTTGCATGGAATCAACTAGGGAGTCATTTATGTACGAGGTAGATGGATCACTTTCACTCCTACACAAATCAATGAATTATACATGATCGAGAACATTCCTGTCTGCCACTATTACAACTTCGTTCTGACAAGAAACCAGATTAATGAGATTTATCAATATTTAACAGACGAAACTGAAGACTAGGAAATGAGAGAAAACATGTATGTTAGTTTTTCTGCGACACTCCTAAATCTCGTTTCAAAAACTAGCACTTTTTCATTTCTGCGAAACTGTTACCGACAATAAAGATTGGTAAAGTTTCTAAAGAAAGTGATATTCTAAATTATTGCATCCAAAGGGGACTGCCGATTGATATTAGATCAATAATTTTGAAGTCAGTTTTGGGCCTGATCGTTAAATCAAGTGCTTTATGGGTTTATAGTATTGGTGAAGCCATGAAAATGTTTAAGAAATTGTGATGAGCTTTTCACTTCAATCTTAATTTACTTTCAATCTGACCAATTGATTTGTTAAAATATGTTGAGTTCTACAACTAAAGTGAAAATTACATCCAATATTCAGGGAGGTCAAAGCCCTTAGAAGTTGGGTGCAAATAAATAGGGAAATAATATTATCGGACGTAGAATTGGAGATTTTAGAGTGACAAACTAAAATCCCCAATTCAGTCCTATCATTTGGGTGCTGAAGAGTAGATGTTAGCAATCAGCTGAGGGAAACGTGGGAGCTCCTAAGTGAGAGCCGGTATCCTCCAAACCTAGCCGTAGATTCAGTAAACAAGCGTAGGATTAGTCAATGTTCTTTATGCCTAGATCAAAGGGTAAGGAATAGGTATGCTCCTATTTGACACAATACAAATTGAACTGATTCACTTTATCAATTCAGTATAATTTCTTGTCAAGGAGAAGGATGCTTTCTTATATATTGAATATCACATTAAAAACTTCTTTAGTATAATTAGTTATTTAATAGTTATTAAAATTACATATTTATTTCAATTGCCTATTAGTGACAGATAAGCAAATTGAACTTCATTGTTGTGATTAAAATATTACTTTTCTAAACACTTAATTCATAGTTCTAATCTTACTCCTTGTGAGATCGATATATAGGACTTCATTAGAGCTTTATATTACTTTAGCGATACATATAGTTGCGTTGATAAGTGTGACTTTACAATTATTGAATATTTATTACATCCATATTTATCAAATCTATAACTGTTATTAAGTTTTGGTACTGTTGCTGAGGAATTAAATCTTTTAACAGCAGTATTAAATACTTATATTTTTAAGCATATATAAAGTTGCGATCAACTACTGGATCCATTGGCTTCCATGGAAGAAGCACTTTTTCCCAACTTTTGTAAGGTACTTGCAATTGACTACACAGTGGGAAAATAGTGGATGGATGTCCAGGCCCTGTTGCAGACCAATTCACAATTAAATCCAAAATTGATTTCACAATAATGGATTCAATATCAATAGGTCTTCTAGTTTGAATACAATAATTTAAAATAACACTCTCTTTAGTCAACTTACTAATCTTCATAGCAGGCAGTAATTTTGATGCAATAAATAAGTGTCATGCCTTAAAAGTATGATTTAACAATGATGACAAAAAACTTACATTTCCATCATCTCTGGCCTCCACATTTGCATCTTCATTCGTATGGTATTGGTAGAGTTCATTCATATTATCTCTAGTAGGGGTAAAATTTGCATAATGACAGATAAGCACATTCTCAATCATAAACATCTTTTTTATTCTTGAAGGAGTGAATTGCACAAACCTGAATCGCACATAGACAATTCATTGGTTGATTCCATGTAAATTTAGATAAAACACTTTCACCACAGGGACGTCTACGACGACAACAGTGTAACAAAGCACTTCGCAACGCCTCTACGCAGTGATCTCTTCAACTAGAGTATTCAGTGTGTTGAATCCTTGATTCATAAATCCCATCTCTTTGATTAGCCTCTTCTTCACTAAAACACGATCATGCAACTTCTGCGCATCAAGACTGACAAATTTTCTCTAGTTGAAAATTCCAAGTCTCACAGTATTTTGGAGTGGGACGCCATTGGATTTGAAATCTAGAGGCTTTTCCCTTATTTTCCCTCTTAAATAGAATTAAGAATAAGTTTTTGGGAGTTATAAGGAGAAGAATCCACCAAAAATTGCCTTTTGAAATGTTTTAAGTCAATTTTGTCACCACGGTGCATCATGTGCCGATTCTGGCGCATCATTCGCGAGCTCTATGGAATTCGGTGCATCATGCACTAGTTTCAAAAACAACACTATTTTGATTTTGATCTAATAAATTCTCAATTTTTCCATAAAATAAAGATGTTTCTAAACATTTTCTCAAATACATGGACTATATAAATACATACATATAAATATATGTAAAATATTTTGAACAAAAACTCAAAAGCAAAATAAACAATGATAAATATGGGTTGCCTCCCACATGGCGATTGGTTAAATGTCATCAGCCGGACATTCCCAGTCTTGATTTTGG
This sequence comes from Phalaenopsis aphrodite, assembly GCA_003013225.1. Taxonomy (NCBI): domain Eukaryota; kingdom Viridiplantae; phylum Streptophyta; class Magnoliopsida; order Asparagales; family Orchidaceae; genus Phalaenopsis; species Phalaenopsis aphrodite. Next base: position 147,865 of record NEWO01000780.1, on the reverse strand, counting down.
GGGACCCAACATTATAGTATCTTTAAAAGCTGGTCTTTGACCATCAAAATATGGTTTCAATATATGCCCATTCATTTTAAATATCCTTCCAATTTTGAGATCATCAATATTAACTACTTCATAGGGATAGAATTTTATAACTTTGAATGAACCTTTCCACCCAGATTGCAGCTTCCCAAGAAATAATTTCAATCTTATATTAAATAATAAAACTTTCTGTCCAGGTTCAAATTCCCTTTTTATTATCTTCCGACCATGTCATTCTGTCATCTTTTCATTATAAATCCTCGCAAAAAGCTTCCCAAAATTGATACAACATAAATCCATAAAGATTAATACATAAATGGCATAAATCACATAAAGCTTCCCAAAATTGATACGACATAAGATTAATATTGGCTCCTAAATCACATAAATCTTTTTACTAAAATCATTCGCCAATAGCACAAGGAATTGTAAAACTTTCAGAATCTTTAAGTTTTTCAGGAAGTTTTTTTTGAATTATAGTGCTACACTCTCCATTTATTATTAAGTATATCCTTCATGAACTTCACATAGCTTGTCAATTGTTCCAAAGTTTCAAAAAATGGAATTTTTATCGTTAATTTCTTTAATATTTCTAAAAATTTAGAAAATTTATTATCTCTATTTTTCCGCTTCAATCTACGAGAAAATGGAGGTGGTGGTCTTTCCATAGTCATTTTCATTGGTTTAATAGGACATTTTGACTCAAAATGAAAATCTTCACTTGATTTTTCATTTTCCACCTCATATTTTTCAAGTTCAACTTCTTCTTAAACTCAGTTTTCCAATTCTTTTGCACTTCTAAGTTGAATAGCTTTAATTTGCTCTTTGTTCTGATCTTTAAGTTTTACTGCAACATTACTAGGCAATGTTCCTAGAATTCTATTGCTAAGTGCAATAGCAATACATCTCAATTAATTTTTGATGTTTTTAATTGTAGCTCATTGACTTTGTAATTGACATCCCATTTGTAATATCAATTCTTCTATTGATAAATTTTTCTCATTACTTTGCATATTATTAAATCGTAGGGGATAATAAGGTTTATAAGTTAGATTTCCTTGATTGTTGGAGTTTCCCAATGGATTTGCAGTGTTGTTTCCCCATTGTGGATTTACAGCATTAGAGTTATTGTTACTCCAACTAAAATTTGGATGATTTTTTCAACTGGGATTATAATAATTGGCTTAAGGATTATTAGAACACTTATTAATTTTATTTAAGGTCTCATAAGAAGATTGAGATTCTAACATTTGTCCTAATGAATTTTCCTCAAGCATAGGAGATGTGAGAATAATTCATTCCATTATGATCTATCTTCTTTGATATAACAATTATTTGTGCAGCTAACATAGATATTACATCAGAATCATGAATACTAGCTACTCTTTTTGGATTTATCCTTTTAGAGGATCATTGAAAATTATTTGTAGTCATCTCTTCAATTAATGAATATGCTTAACCGAATGGTTATGACATTAATGATCCACCAATAGCAGTGTCAATTATAGATCTAGGAGATCCAACCATCCCATTATAAAAAGTTTGAATTATTAACCAATCTGGCAATGCATGGTGTGGACACTTTCTAAGGAGATCTTTGAATCTTTCTCAAGCTTCATAAATTGATCCCCCTTCAAACTGGCAAAAGGATGTAATATCATTTCTAAGCTTAGTAGTTTTTGAAAGTGGGAAATATTTAGATAAGAATTTTTGTGACAAATCTCTTCAAGTTTTGATAGATCCAGGTGCTAACAAGTTTAACCACATCTTAGCTTTATCCCTTTATGAGGAAGGTAAAAGTCTAAGTTTGACGGCATCGTTCAACACTCCATCATCTTTAAATGTATCACACAATTTTAGAAAACTAGCAAGGTGTAAATTAGGATCTTCAGTTGTTGTTCCACTAAACTGATTATTTTGAATAATTTGGATAATAGCAGGTTTAAGCTCAAATGAATTGGTTACTACAATAGGGTTTTGTATATTCAAATGAATTTCATTTGCTTTAGGATTAACATAATCTCTTAAAGGTCTCTGATGATGTTCATTTTCATTTCCAACATTACTCAAATTATAAGTCATTTTGATAATATTATCTAACCCTTTTTGTTGTTTTCTAATTTTTCTAATAGTTCTTTCTAATTCAGAATCGTAAGGTACTAAATTTTTCAGATCTTACACTACCCATAAATAAATAAAACAAGTAATTGAAAAAAAAGCAAACTCACTTAAATAAGAAAATTTTTAAGCTAAACGACAGACACTCTTTTTTTTAGTTTTAGTTTTTTAAAATAAAAAATAAAATAACTTACTACTACAACTTTCCGTTACTTCCCCAAAAATGACACCAAAAACTTGATGCAGGCAGATTTAGTGTATTACTTTTACTATTATTCTTCTATATTACAAAAGACATATGATATATATAATAATAAGTATGCAATGTAATCCTAAAAAAAGTAATTTTAATAAAAATAATATATCTTTAAAACTATTTTAAACTGCCAAATCCCACTTAAAAATAACGCAAGTATACATATCACTCAAGTAACAATGAGCTCTAATGGAGTCCTAGTTATCGATCCCATAGGAAAGTTGGAAATGTCTGTAGATAGTTCTTAAGATTATAATTATAATTTAAACTAAAAAAAGGTAAAGTGCAAAGTTTGAATATTAACTACTAAAGTGAATGTTATTTAAAATGCAGTTGAAAGACAAAGTTCACTAAACTAGAAACTAAACTTTCAAAAGTAAAATTATGAAAACTAAATAAAATTTTTGTTGACGGAAAGTTCAAATTTAAGAAAGCATCATTCCCTTTACAATGAGCATATGGATAGT
>NEWO01000780.1:113761-144884 GCA_003013225.1 Phalaenopsis aphrodite | reverse complement strand
ACTAATCCAGAGTTTGGTCCCTAATCTTGTGGTTAGGCTGGGAGGATACCAACTACCACTCCAGAGCTCCCATTACTCCCTCCCATAAGGGCTAACAATCTCGCATTAGTTTCCAATCAATTGAACCAAATTGGAGATTTTAATCCATCACCTTAAAATATCTAATTTTGTATCCAACAAAGAATATTTCCCTATTTATTTGCACTCAATTCCATGGATGACATATTCTCCCATGAAATCAAATGTGATTCTCCCTATGTTGTAGAAATCATAGCCCTTTTGGAACATATGTTTCTCAATACATTTTAACATTTCAATTGACTAGATCAAAAAGTAAATGAAGATCGAAGTTCAAATCATCACAAAGTATTAACATTTATAACCATAGAAAATAAACTTTCTTCTTCACAAAACCATATTTCAAAGTAAGGAGAAGGATAAAGAAGGCCACTTAGAATTCATGAGAAGGATACGACAAAACACATATTTCATATATAAAAATAAGTTTGCAAAACAAAAGAAATAAAAGACACAATTTACCTCACAATCCTTCCCAAGCAAATCCTTAGAAGTTCTCTCCATTCCTTTCTCTCTTTACAAGCACTCTCAATTCTCTCTTAGAGGAGTAATGAAGAAGAAATCTCTCACCTTCCAACTCCTTTTACAACCCTAAAAGAAAATCTCCAAGCCCTTGACTTTCTTTTTCTATCTCTTCCTCTTGCTTTTCACGCCACCCCCCTTTCACGTCACACTCAAACTCCTTGAAGTTTTCTTCTTTTATTTTGGGTTGCCTCCTCTTAAAAAAATTTAAAATTCACTCCAAAATTTCCTCCGAAGTCAACTTTTATGAATTAAAAAGATGTATCATTTGATTCAAGAGATATATCACTTCATAAGAGAACCTTCCAAAGCGTCTAGATGCATTAATTACTCTAAAAGGTGTTTAGAATAAGTGTCCCTTTGCAAATTCACGCAATGTCTTGAACCACCTTAATCCGCAAAAAGTTGGCTCTTGCGTTTCTGGCACCATATATGATGCATCATGCACCAAAGCTCTGTCAAACGACGCATCATGTGCTAGATTTCCAAAATTCACTATTTTGGCTCCAAATTTTGTCCTTTTTGATACTTTTGCTCCAAATGTCTAAAAATATTATATCTGCAACAAAAACACAATAATGTCATTCTTTAAAGTGCAATATCACCAAAAATAGACATAAAATACATATTTGAAAGAACATATTATTTTGGTGTATCAATACTCAACCAAATCACAAAAGATTTTAATCTATAGCCTCATCTAGTCAAGGAGAACCTATATATACTGTCACATACGTATGAAATACAAGTCTACTTCATAATCAATGAAACTGACGATAAAATTGTGGATTTTAAAATATACATTTACCCAAGAGCTGAGGCCTTGATTGGGTGCTTGTGAAAGCTTTTTTGTAGTTCAACAAACCTCCTTGAAGTGTCACATTGATCTAGTATAAGGTCTAAGTAGGAGTTTGACCAACAAGTGGTGTGGCTTTGGTCTAGGAGTGGGTTAGAGGGCTCAATAGATGGGTCTTTCAGTGAAGAACTTCCTATTTTGGTCTGAGGAAGTGTTTTGATGGTTTAATTGGAAGTTTTGTGGAATTTGATGGAGTGACAAAAAAAGCCCTGGATTTTGAGCCCAAAATTTTCTATTGATGGTTGAGGACAACAAGCTTGAGCTCAAGGAGGCTTTAGTGAAATTTTGACAGAGTCTCCCCAGGGAATTAGAACTTCTTCCACTTTGGCCATGATAGGGGTCTTATTTACAGATGAGACTATGACTGCCAACAAGGCAAGCTAGGGTAGCAAAAGGGAAGCTTAGATGGAGAGGAATTTGATGCAAGTGGCCAATGGGAGTTTGACACACTGAATGAGTGTAATTTATGTCTGGTCTAAGGGGGAGGCTTCTCAGTTTTGAATTTTCCGTCGACTAGGCTGGCTGGCCAGGTCTGGGGTGGTAGTTAGGTGGTTCAGGGAACCTAGAGGGAGGTTTAAATGTGATCAATATGGAGGCTTAATCAAGTGATGACAAGGTTAAGCCGCTTAGCCAAATATGGGAAGAAATCCCCAAAATCAAGGCACCCTTGATTAGTGGCACCTCTAGGGTGGGTAAGAGGATATAGGTTGGTCCCTAGAGTCCAAATGGAAATTGTGGTGATCCAAGTTGGGCTAGGTCAAGTGGCTCCAAGTGGGTTTAGGGTTTGGGTTCAAAATCTTGGATTTAGCTTGAACTTTGGTTTAGACTTTGCTAAAGTTTGGATTTAGCTCAATTGATTATCCAATTTGATTTAGAAGATTTTCATGAGGCATTGGGAAGTCAATTGGGTGGAAATTGAGAGGTTATGGGGTTTAATTTGGTGAGATTTGTATTTTTGGGCAAAATTGGGGATTTTTGTTTGAATTGAATTTAGGCTAGGCTTGAGTTTGTTTCTAAGCTAATTGAGGGTTCAATTTTGTTTATGGGAATCCTATGAAGAGTTTAGGAAGTGAATTTGGTGGATTTGAATAAGCTAGGGAGTATAATTTGATGGAATTTTAGCTTGGGGTCAATTTGAGGCATTTGGGTTAAGCTTGGAATTTGGACTTAAAATTGGACTCATATGTGGCTAGAATTTGGTTTCAATTGGGCTTAAACATGATTAAATTTGGTTTGGATTTGAAATATGGGAAATATGCAATCAATTTTTTGGAAATTGGGGGTGATTTAAAGATTTTAGGTATTTTGGGGTAAAATTAAGATTTTGATCAAAATTAGTCAATCTGGTCAAATTGGGCCCAATGGATGGCTAGAATTGGTTTTGGAGATGTTTGGAATGATTTGGGTGATTTTGGGAATTTTTGTTCCATGAGGGGCATTTTGGTAATTTTGTGAAGTTATGTGTATTTTGAGAATTTTGAAAATTTTGAGGTTTTTTGGGTAATTTGAGAGGTTTGGGATGATTATTGAAGAGAATTTGATAATTTAAAATATTTGAAAATTTAGGTTTTCAGGGGCAATTTGGTAATTTTGGAGAAGTTTGGGGCAGAAGGTCAAAATTGGGTAGTTGGGTAGAGTTGGAGTTTAATGAGGAGACCAACCGCAAAATTACCCCTATGGTGCCATGAGACCAAGGTAATCTATATCTTAGATCCTACATGTGCTGGTCATAGCCATCCTAGCTAGGGGCTAAGGGTTTGGGGGACCACTCACAAGAGTTTCCAAAAGAGTAAGGGATCAAGCTAAGCATGTTTGGTTAATGGATTTTGGTTGTGTGTAAAAGTGAGAGGTTCAAGTGTGTGTGTGTGTGCAAGACTGACCAAAACCACACCTCCCAGGGCTAACCCTAAAGTCAGACAGTCCTATGGGGACTTCTCTTGAGCTCCCCCATGCTTGGCTCCATCCTACCAAGTGCTAGAGGTTAGAACCAAGCATGTGGAACTCCAAGAACAGCAAAGAGGTATTTAGAATTTCTAGTGGTGTAGAGTTCCATCACTAGTCCTCTAGAAGCAGTCAACAAGAAAGTCCTATGGTTAAATCCCAGGCTTTTAAGGACGAAAGACTAGACCTCAACAAAAGTGAGATCAACATGATGTTAGTAGATTAATTTGCTTGCTCTTGCTTCTTCTTTAGTCTAGAGGAAGCTTTTGTTAGAAAGTAAATTGAGCAATGAATCCATTTTCTTTCTTTTAAAAAATTTTTACCAATGAAAATGCATATGTTTTGATGCAAGATTTAATGTTAAATGGCAGAAAATTTAGCAACATTTACTTTCCTCCTGAACAATTAGGAGGAGCTATGTAAGGATATCTATATATGAGCACTATTTTCTATTTCTTAGAGAATTTTTGTTGGACCTTTTATATATATAACTGTTCTAATGTTAGAATGTCCATTTGCTTGCTGTTTCCTCTTCTTCCATCTTGAGGAACATTTTTGGTGGAGAAATTTGAGCATTGGTTCTATTTATTTATTTGAAAAAATTTTACCATTGGAAATTTATATGTTTTGATGGAAACTTGAAGGTTACTTGCCAAAAAAAATTTTTGGACTTATTTTATGCACACCTTTTCCGGTATTAGATGGTCAAGTTGCTTGTTGTTGTCTCTTCTTTAGTCCAGAGAAACATTTTTAGGGGAGAGCTTTTAGCAAACTTGAAGATTATATAATAGATAAGTTAGCTGCTTCTATTTCTCCCAACATTGCTTTTCTATCTTTGAGAATTTATGTTGAACTACTTTAGTATAGTTCTGTTGTAATGTTGGATGGTCAATTTGTCAATTTGTTACCCCTTCGTCAGTCCGTAAAAACATTTTGTGGAGGAATAATTGAGAACTGGTTCTTTCTTTTAATTTAAAAACTATATACCATTTAGAATGCCTTTTGTTGACGTGATGGGGAAGTTTATACAATTGTAATTTAGAGCAAAAATAAAAAACAACTATCAAGGAGCTCAATCGGTCACCATTTGTCAATTTTAAAATTGAGAAGGAGGTTTTGCCACAAATGCTACCTACTGCTAGACAACACATACAAATGTTTGCATGAATGGAGAAATTATAATTATGGATGGAGACTTCTTTCATTAAGAGATCTCACTGAGCTCTAATTATTCGTTCGAGGAGTTGATTTGGTTTTATTGAAGAAGAGAAAAATGGAAGCATATAATTTATCTAGCATATAAACTTCAAGTTTACTTCAAAACATAGCTATTTCTAATTATATAAATCTTTCAAGAAAAAAAAAAAAGAGCCGGCGCTCAACACCCCCCTCCTCTCCTCTCCCCCACTCCTGTGCTTCTAAAATGTTTCTTTAAACTAAAGAAGATGCAAGAGAAAAAAAAATCCAACTACTAACATCAGAACATACATATATAAAACAAGTCCACCGAAAAATCTAAGAAAAATAGAGAAACAATGCTCATATATCAATCCTTTCATAACTTCTTCTGATTGATTAGTAAGGAAATATATGGTGCTAACTTATTTGGCATGGTTTTTTAGATTTACCTAATCATATTGCTTTAAATGGTTTGTTGACCTATTGGTTTCTCAATTTTCATTTGTTGTGACGCTTTTGGAGTTTGCTTTGGTGGCACATTTCACTCTTGTTATGAAACATTTTGTAGAGCAATGGTGGAATAAAACAAAATAAATGGCTCAATTGATTATCAATTTTGAGTTCAAAAAGCGGCCCTATAACTTTGACACATATACTGCATAGTCATTATGCCAAAAGTACACAAATGATGATCCTTATGGAGCCCTTTATGATATCACGACTTAGATTCTAATTTCTACTTTTAAATCCTTTCTCCCATATTTGTGGCCTCTTCAAGTAATGTTACTTCACATGCTAAATAATGTTGTTCCAACACCATTTATTATTTATTAGCATATCAGACAGGTAAAGAGAAGGATGGTGGGATATTTGCTATTTGAGATAGGGAAATGAATTTAGGGAGGTAGAAAATGACAATAGACCAATCACGCACTTCAGTAAGGATAGTTGACAAAAAGTCACAAAACACTTTTAAGAAAAAACTGATACAATATATGACAAAATTCTATTGAAAAACAAATGAGATCAACTTAAAAATGATTGAAAGTTGTTGATGGAGCTGAAGATAGGGGCCATAGGTTTGAGGTGAGACCCTATTATGAAAAGAGTGGATACACTAGAGGATTGGTGACAAGAGAAATATTTAGTAAGTAGAATACCTTACATTCAATATGATATATTTTAAAATTCTTTTTCCTAAAAATCAAACTTATCAATTGGAGGTCTTGTTGAACACATAAAATTTAGACTTGCCGGCATTGACTCGAAGTTAGAGGAGAAGCTAGATACTATGTTCCACAATTTGGATGAGCCTGAATGTCCTCATTCCAATGAGTTCCAAGAAGAACAGCTAGAGTAAAGAGAGCTGAATCACTCTAAATGTTTTACACCCTCGACACGAAAAGAAAAAAGGAAAATTAAGCTATGTTGGGGTGGCTCACTTATCAAAGCAGATCTCATAGTTGGTGACAAACTGCATCAGTATCACATCTAGTGCCCGCATAGCTCTTCATGCATACCCCACAATGACTAATGTTGTTAAGCTACTCGACTATATTCCATGGATTTTGGATGACGTACCAATTTACTTATTTACTGTAAAACTTCTTGATGAGAAAAATGGTGAAAAACATTCTTTACACTACTACATTAAAAAATTAATTTATCGTTTGCTTCTACACAATCGGATGTATGGCGTAAAACAGTAGTTTGATTTATAAAATTTTAAATTTTAGCTGGATAAAAAAATGGATAATAAATAATTTTAGTGAATTCAAAATGTATAATTTAAATCAATTTTAATGAATATAAAAACCATTCAAGCCATCTGTCGATCACCTTTAACTTCAAGTTATACTTCAAATCAAACACTAAATAAAAACAACAAAATTATAAATTAAAAAAAAATAATTTTAGTTGGACAAAAAAAAAAAGAGAAAAAATTTAAGTGGATTCAAATCGTATAATTTAATTCAAGTTGGATTAATTAAAAAACCAATCAAATCATATGCCAACATCAACTTTTACTTCAAACTAAACACCAAATAAAAAAAAACAAAATTATAATTTAAAAAGTTTTATATTTTAGCTGGATAAGAGAAAGATAATATAAAATTTAAGTGAATTCAAAACTTATAATTTAATTCAATTTTGATGAATTTGAAAACCTATCAAGCCATTTGTAGACTTCCAAGTTTTACTGTGCGAGAGGTAATTGTCAAATATTCTAGAGTCGTCCTAAGGTTTCGCTAATCAATATCATTATATTTGTTCTTAAAGAACATTAATTTGTTAAGTGTTGAATTATCTAAAGTGATCCATTGTCACTTCTCCGAGGCTCAGTTGTAATTGTTGTGTAGCTCGAATTCTTGTCTGTGGCAAGGTTCATGCTCGCCGCAGCCTAAAATGATGTTGAATTATGATTTGTCCATGAATTCACATCTCAAGTAAAGAGCCATGGAATGGTGAAATGGTGAGTTGGAGAGAAATAATTGGGGGAGGAAATGCAATATTATTTTTCAGGATTATAATCCCATGGTTCTTTCCTTCTTACGCGTTTTATTGGAGAGTTTTTCTTATAAAATATATATGGGTGATGATTATATAGGGATCACTCATTATTTATTTATCTTATCCTAATATAGACATAAACAAAATTATCTTTGGTGTGTTATCCTCTAATGACGTCACAAAATTATCTTAAGTTCATCGGGTCACACCTTTCATCTTATCTGGCCCCAACCTTGTGCTGTTCTAAAGGCCAGTTTGCTTGTGGAGCAAATCGCCATTTATCCAGCGGGCTAACTTGGAATGTCAATGTAACTCAAGGCGAGCAAACCCATCTGTTGTTTAGCAAATTTATCAGATAATTTTGTAATTTGATGGTGCAATTTAGTTGCATATTCAGTTTCCTTTGTTTGACTCGACTGCTCGCATTCGGTTGCCCGTAACGGCTTTTATTTGGTTTCATACTCAGCCGGTCATATACAACTGCTCTAGGACCTCGGCTCGATGGGTTGGGCTTAGAAGTCTTAAGTCATCTTGGTCCCCAATTGGACCAACTTAGTTGCATTTTAGCTATACATTTTAAATGTCAATATCAAAGATATATAAATACACAAAAATTCTATGGCATGTATTTGCCATCGCTAAAATAAAAGGCTCCGCTTCGTTAAACTGCGACATTTTGTCGCATTGGATAAATTTTGAGAGAATTTTTCGCCAACAGATGCGCAAGCTGTCACGGTTTAAAGGGGATTGCAGACGCATTGTAAAGTCAGATTTGATTGTTTCCATACAGAGTGAAGTTAAACAAAGATTCAATAGTAAATACAATTAAATCACCAATAAAGTGAAAGTATAATTGATTGTTTCATCCCCTACCCCCAAAAATAAGCACTTCTTTGAGTGTAATATTTTATATTGGCGTTGAGACGTTTCGTTCTGGCTGACGTGCCATACATATTATGAGGAAACGGATAAAGTTTTCCCAAAAAAGAAAACAGAAACCGATATAGTTGGCGGTTACTGGAAAAAAAAATATCTAATTTTGTAATGAACGGATGACAATTCAGAGCATAATAATTATAGAATAAATTTATTTTGACAAATTCAAATCATACAATTTATTATTTGTTAGACTCCAACAAATTTTCATCATGACGTAAAGATCTCGAGATATAGCATGAATCTTGAAATAACTTTCAAACTTCAATTAAAAAAACATCCATAACTCTGATTTAAAAAAAAAAAATTATAATCAAACTGACCGGTTCGATAAAACAGACTTAATGGTATATAAATTTGTGCTATGTAAACCAAATCAAACGTCAGTCAAACCACTGAAATACTTTTAGAAACTTTCTGAATATATTTAAAAGGTCAAACAAAGGTCGAATCAAGCAAGCTTATAGTTGAATTAAATGTTTCGGTAAGACGAATCCAACCAGGATCGCCCATCATTAAGACACTCAAATGTCCTCAAATATTGTTCAATCGAGATAATCTCTGAGTCGTCCGATCAAAGTGGTTCAGATTCCTTCATTAATTTTAACCGAGACTCTATAAATAAAGCCCCACCCATCTCTTGAAAAGAGGGGGAGTTAGAAGCCTAAAGAAGAATAAAGTTTGGAGAAAGAGCTAAAGTTCAACATTACTTTTGCACCGACGATCCATTGACCGCTAGTCATTGACCACCACCAACCATGGGTGACCACCACTCGTTGGCTGTTGTTGATCACCATCGTTGATGTCAACATCTTACGATGGAGCACCGTGCAAAGTAACTTATGAAGCGACGCATCATCCTGGACGCTATGTCGACCCCAAGCACAGTGCATTGAACCACTGACCATCACTCCCAACAGTGACCTCATTACTGGGGGGCAACAAATTCATCCACGCACCGAAGTTGTAACTCAAGAGACAGTTTATCCCTTTCTCGTCTGGGGATAAGCAACTGTAATTGTGTTCAACAATTTATAATGGATATTTTCAGTTGGACCATGCACTGTGGTTTTTTTCATTTTGAATTTTCCACTTAAAAACTTATGGTGTCTCTACTGGTTGTTTTCTTTTATCTAAGTGTGTGAATAATCCTCGTATAATGCTAAAATGATAATCTATTACTATACTACTGTGAATTTTCTAGCATGCATCAATTTAACGTCATTTGTTGGAACAATTAATCCCACCATTGGAGTACTTGGGTAACTTATTGCATGGCTACCAAATGCAATACTTACAACTATGAAGCATCCCACTCCAACACCCAACATTCTATAAGGCAGTCATTAAGCCAAAGTCTTAAAGCCTCCATAACTTCCCACCTTAGAAGAAAATACTGTATTGGCTAGGGCATCTCAGGTCCTTCTCTTAAAGACTGACTATGCAGGATGGAGAATATTGAAATCGACATTCTATTGCTCCTATGCAATGCTTGAAAGCTGCTAGCTAATGAAGCTTACTTTCCGCTGTTCATGAGCCGACAGAAAATGCACTGCTCGGAAATATTTGTTATAGGCCCCCTCCATCTGATACGGCTTTTGGGTGCTACTACACACTGAGGGCTCGCACAAGTGCACATATCAAATCAGTAATATCGAATTTTAGAGTTTGGAATGTCGATTCCCGAAAGAATGAGGTGATTCCAAAATTAGAAAAGTTCTAGTCTACTTTTTTCAAGTCCTAGCTTAAAATATTGAAACTTTTTAGAGTCCTACGAAGTAATCCTAAAGTATCTAAAGCAATTGTAAAGTATAAATCCTACATAAATTCTACTTAATGTTGTTTAAATTGATGAATATAAGGTTATAGAAATACCCTCTCTTGTAATGATGTATGCGGAGTATAATAAATTTAAATTGTGATTTACAGAATACGTTAGTGACAAATAGAAGCAACACTCTTCTTTATCCTCTCCCATGTGCATTAAAAATATTGTTTAAATTGGTTTTAGTTCCTTAAATCTCGTAAACCCTTCAAAGCATATTTTCTAATATTTGTATCTCCCTGCAAGGCATATTTTCTAAAAAATACCTGTAATCAACCTGATACACCTAAATTATATAGTGTTTTTAGAAACATTTTTAAACTTATGTTTGAGATATTGTGCTTTAATAGAAGATATTTGTGTGTTTTTTTTTCAGATACAAGTAAAAAAGATGAAAAATGCTAAAAGAAGTGAAAAAGGATCAAATTTGGAGCAAAAAATGTGAAAATGGTGCAAAAGAGTTTTTCTGCCTAAGCGTCAGTGAAATAGAGAATGCCGCATCTAAGTGTCAGAGGCCCCACGCTTAAGCGCTAAAGGCGGTCATTTGACTGTTTAATTGATTTTACCAAATTTTGAATAGACATTTGAGGCACCTATTGATTAAAGAGGGTGGTTAGGACCACTAGAAATGAAAATATGATTAAAAGACTTGTGAAATGAGGCATTCTTTAGAGAATACATCAAACTCAGACATATTTTGAAGAGTTACGAAGGCACGTCTTAGAGATTTATAAAAGAAGAAAGTTGAGACTTTTTGAAGTCCTAAAAAGGGCTAAAAATGGGGTTTTGAGAGGAACATTTGGAAAGATTTTCAGGCATCACAAATTTACTTTATCCTTTTTATTTTTAGTTTTATATTGAGAGTCAAGAGTGTTGTAAAAGAGAAGAGATTCAAAGGAACTTCAAGAGTTTGGTGAAGGATTTGAGATAAGTTTTTATCTTTTATTTTGAACTACTTTTGGTTTTAATCGAGACTTCTTGTTTGTTTGACAATGATTTTTACTTTTAAACTAAAGTGTGGTTTTGTTTTCTTCATGAATTTTGGGTAGTTTTCTTTATCTTTCTCCTTAAATGGTAAGTAATTAAAGTGTTGGATGGAAATTGTGGAGAGCATTAATCTTTAATGTTGGAAGAAGTTGTGATGATTTATTTCCATGCACTTCATTTACTTCTTGATTTGGCCTATCTAGATGTTAAAATTTATCGTGAGAACATGTAAGAACTGGGCTGGTATTGTCTCAGTCAATAATTGAAAAGAATTACATGAGGTTGTTTGAATAAGAATGTAATTAATATGATTTAGTGCAAATAAATATGAAAATAATCTTTGAAGGGTGTAGAGTTAGAGGACTTTAAAGTGATAGGTTAAAGCCCTCAACTTGGTTTATTGTTTTAAGTTCTGATATGAGATGTTAGCCCCTAAGTGGAGGGAATCGAGGGAACTCTAGAGTGAGAGCTAGTATCTTCCCTGCGTAGTCAATCTTCAGAACTATTCAAACTTTAAATTAGTCAATGTTCTTTATAGCATCTCTAGTAAGGGTAAGGAATAATATTGCTCCTATTTGGCACAACACATTTTGCATACTTCCACAACTGAAATCTTATGCTTATTACTGACTCAAGAAGGAGAAAGATATTTCCATATCAAGTACTTTTCTTTTACATAAACTCATGTTATATTTATAAGTTGTTACTGTTTGTCAAAATCTCAAAAATACTAAAAAGATTTAAATTTTTATTTCTATAAAAATATCTATAGTTTAAGTAATTGCCTTTTTAAAATTGAAAGTTTGTTGATCAATAGTGCATATTGTGAAATTTTCCTGTGGGTTCGATATTCATGTCTTAATAAAAAAGTCATATACTACTTGATAATTATACGTATACTTGCGTAGCATCCCTATATATATATATATATATATATATATATATATATATATATATATATATATATATATATATATATTAAAAAGTTAAACTCTTATTTTCTTTAGAATCAAGTTTTTTTTTGTACTGTTGCAAAATAAAGAAATATAATTGAAAAATATAATTGAAGACAAAGTTATACTAGCGTAGTTGCTGGGAAAATTCAAAAATTAATTGAAAGAAAATTTTTATTTTAAAAAGTCGTATTTAAACTATAAGAGTTATTGTAAGAATATATTATTATAGTATTTTATTTTTTTTGGATTTTATTTTAAGTTAGTGTATGCATAGTTCTGGTTTTGAAGGACTAGTGCCCTACTATTCCGAATTAGAAAGAACTGTTAAAAAAAATTAGAAAAGCAAAAAAAATTAAAAATTTTGAAAAATCTAAAAAAATTACAGAAATGGAAAACCAAAATGATCCAAAAGCTGAAATTCATCAAAAACTTAGACCTTTACGAGATTATGCCAACCCTACGGTAGGAGAACTTCATTATGGTATTCAAAAACCTACTGTAGTGGCTAATTCATTTGAATTCAAAACTGCTATTATCCAAATGGTATCAAATATTCAGTTTGGGGGATTACAAACCAAAGATCCAAATTTACATCTTGCCAATTTTTTAGAATTGTGTGCTACGTTTAAATATGATGGTGTATCAGATTATGTCATAGGACTTGAGTTATTTCCTTTCTCACTGAGGGATAAAAAAAAATGTGGTTGAATTAGTTAACACCTTAATCTATCAGAACTTGGGGTGATTTAGCAAAAAAATTTCTTTCTAAATATTTTCCACCTTCAAAAACTGCAAAGCTTAGAAATGATACTACACCTTTTGATTAGTTTGAAGGGGAATATATTTATGAAGCATGGGAATGATTTAAAGAACTCTTAAGAAAGTTTCAACACCATGTTATACCAGATTATTTAATAATTCAACCTTTTTATAATGGATTAGTTAGGTCTCTTAGATCTATTATCGATGCCGCTGTTGGTGGTTTGTTGATGTCAAAACCATTTCATGACGCTTATGTTTTAATTGAAGAAATGACTACGAATAATTTTCATTGGCCTTCTGAGAGGGTGAATCCAAAGAAAATAGCAAATATTCATGAATCTAATGCATTTAACATGTTAGCAAATCAAGTTGCTGCAATTTCAAGGAAGTTAGACCAATTTGGAATGAATTTTTTTGAACCTATCTCTATGATTGAAGAGAATTTATTAGGCCAAATGGTAGATTCTCAAGCATCATTAGAAACTTTGAATGCCATAAATAATAAGCAAAATAATCCATATTCAAATTATTATAACCCAGGTTGGAAGAACCATCCCAACATCAATTGGAATAATACTACGAGTGGTAATAATCAGCAATGGGAGAACAATCAAGAAAACCCATTGTAAAAATAGAACAACCGAGGGAATAATAATTATAGATCTACTTATCCTCCAGGTTTCAATAGTAATCCAAAATTTAATGAGAAAAAGTTGTCTATATAAAAAGTGGTGTTACCAATGGGAAATCAGTTACAAAGTCAAGGAGCTACAATTAGAAATATTAATAATCAACTTGGACAAACCGCAAATTCTTTAAGTAATAGATCTGAAGGAACACTTCCTAGTAATACTGAAACAAATCCGAAAGACCATAATAAACAAGTAAAAGCCATTGAACTTAGAAGAAGAAGAGAGTTGGAAGGTAGGGTTAAAAAAGAAACTGAAATAGAGAGAGAAGAAATTGAAGAATAAAAAGAGGACACTCCAAAAGATTCTGAAAGACATATTTCTCCATTGATAATTGATTTGGAAAAACCACAACCTCCATTTCCTCAAAGACTTTGCCAACAGAAGTTGGATAAGCAATTTTCAGAATTTTTGGAAATTTTTAAGAAGCTTACAATTAATATTCCATTTGTTGAAGCCTTAAAACAAATGTCAAGCTATGTAAAGCTTATGAAGGATGTTCTCAACAGGAAAATGAAGTTTAAAGATAATGAGACGGCTACACTTAGTGAGAAGTGCAGTTCTATAATTCAGAAAAAGCTTCCTGAAAAAGCTTAAAGATTCTGGTAGCTTTACAATTTCATGTTTCATAGGAGATAGTTTTTATGAGAAAGCATTCTGTAATTTAAGTGCAAGCATTAACCTCATGCCATTATCAATTTTTAAAAGATTTGGATTAGGAGAAATAACCCCTACTACTGTAACTTTGTACTTAGTAGATCATTCGATAACGTACCATAAAGGAGTTATAGAAGATGTCCTAGTAAAAGTGGATCAATTTATCATTCCTGTTGATTTCATTGTATTGGATATGGAAGAAGATAAAGAGATACCTATCATTTTTTGGAGATCGTTCCTAGCCAGAGGAAGAACAATGATAGATGTGTAGAAAGGAGAATTAACAATGTGTGTCAATGATCAAAATGTTACTTTTAACATTTCATGATCAAAGAATTATCCTTCAAAAGGTAAAGATGATCAATGCTATATGATGAATGTTATAAAATATCCGAGTGAATGCCATTTCAAAATTAATTATGAAGAAAAATCTGAAGTAAAAGATTTGGAACACGAGCAAGAAGAGGAATTATATCAATGTGAAGATCTTTTTAAGGAAGATTCAAACTATGTTTGATAAATTTTTAAAATTTTAGACACGATAGAAAAATATAAATCATTTTGTTCATTAATAGAAAAACCTCCAGAACTTGCGTTGAAGTTACTTCCTGATCATTTAATATATGTCTTTTTAGGTGATTCCTTTACTTTACCAGTTATAATTTCCTCAAAGTTAAGGATGGAAGAAAAGAAAGATTGATGAAAATTTTGAAAAATTTAAGAAAGCCTTTGGATGGACAATAGCTGGTATTAAAGGAATCAGTCCTTCAATTTGTATGCATAAAATTCATATGGAAGAGAACTGAAAAACCTAGGGCTGATCCTCAAAGGAGATTAAATCATGTTATGAAAGAAGTTGTAAAAAAAAGAATTTTTAAAGTGGTTAAATGCTGAAATTACTTATCCTATTTCAGATAGTACATGGGTTAGTCCAATTCACTGTGCTCCTAAGAAAGGAGGAGTAACTGTGACTGTGAATAAAAATAATGAGTTAATACCTACTAGACAAGTCACAAGGTGGTGAATATGCATTCATTATTGAAAATTAAATCTAGCCACTAGGAAAGAACATTTTCCATAATGAAATGTTGGATAGACTAGCTAGGCATAAATACTTTTGTTTCTGGATGGATATACTGATCACCAACTTCAAATAACTCCTAAAGATCAAGACAAAACAACTTTTAATAGTCATATGATACATTTGCTTTTAAAAGAATGTCGTTTGATTTATGTAATGCCCCTGCTACATTTCAAAGATGTATGATGAAATTTTTTTGTGATTTAATTGAGAAAGGGATTTAAGTCTTTTTGGATGATTTTTCAGTGTTTGGAACTTCATTTGACTCATGTTTAGAACATTTATAAAAAATTCTTAAGCGCTGTGAAGAAACAAATTTAGTCCTTAATTGGAAAAAATGTCAATTGATGGTAGCAAGAGAAATTGTATTAGGACATAAAATATCAAAAAGTGGTGTGGAAGTAGATCCTGCTAAAATTCAAGTGATCACTAATTTACCTTACCAAATAAATTTAAGGGAAATTAGAAGTTTTTTAGGACATGCTGGATTCTATAGACGATATATTAAAGACTTTTCATAAATTGCTAAGCCTTTATGTCATTTACTGGAGAAAGATGAAATTTTCAATTTTGATGAAGAGAGCTTAAAAGCTTTTGAGTTATTAAAAGAAAAATTAGTCACTGCACCATTTATAGTTTCATCAGATTGGGGAAAAACTTTTGACTAATGTGTGATGCTAGTGATTATGCTATTGAAGCTGATTTAGGATAAAGATATGATAAAACTTTCAAAGTAATTTACTATGCTAGTAAAACTCTTAATGAAACTCAAATTAATTATTCAATAATTGAAAAAGACTTATTAGAAATGGTATATGCCTTTGATAAATTTAGATCATATTTAATTGTAACTCATTGCGTAGTGCATCTAGATCATTCTTCTATTAAGTACTTAATGAAAAAGAAAGATGTTAAACCAAGACTTATAAGTTGGATTCTTTTTTTGCAAGTGTTTGATTTTATAATAGTAGATCAGAAGGAGATTGAAAATTAAATTGCTGATCATTTGTCCAGACTTGAGTTAGAAAAACCACTCTATTTTAAATAAGAAATTAATAAACATTTTTTAGATGAAAAACTGTTCAATATTATTGAGTGGTGTGTTCCATGGTATGCCAACATTGTGAACTTTTTTGTTAGTGATATTATACCCTATGGAATGACATACCAACAAAAGGGGTTATTTCTGAAGCTAAGACTTATTTTTGGGATGACCCATTTTTATATAAACAAGGAAATGATCTGATTATTACAAATGTGTACCTTTAGAAAAGACTTATGAAATTATCCAAAAATATCATAATTCTGATTTTGGGAGACATTTTGGTGTTAATAAAACAATATACAAAATTTTACAATCTGGATTCTACTGGCCTACTATTTTTAGAGATGTTAATCCTTATATCAAAACTTATGATAGATACCAACGAGTAGGTAATATTTCTAGAAGAAATGAGATGCCCCTCAATTATATGCTAGAAGTTGAAATATTTGATGTTTGAGGATTAGATTTCATGGGTCCATTTATACCATCTTTTAGAAGTTTATATATACTATTAGAAGTGTATTATGTATCCAAAAGGATAAAAGTTGTTGTTTACCTCAATGTGATGCTCAAAGTGTTGTAAATTTTTTTTAAAATAAACATATTTTGTAGATTTGGGATACCGAGAGTTACCATAACTGATGGGGGAAGTCATTTCAGAAATGTCATAATGGAGAAATTATTACAAAAATATCATATAAACCATAAAATTGCTACTGCTTATCATCCTCAGGCAAGTGGTTTAACAAAATTATCCAATCGCGAAATTAAAAGAATTATGGAAAAATCTTTGAATCCAACAAAAATGGATTGGTCAGTCAAAGGTGACTATGCTTTGTAGGCTTATAGGATTGCATACAAAACTCCTATAGGAATGCTCCCATATAGGCTAATATTTGGGAAAGCATGTCACTTGCTTGTTGAACTTGAGCATAAAGCATATTGTGCGATTAGAGAGTTTAATTATAATTTAAAAGATGTTGGTGAGAAAAGATTATTGCAATTAAATGAGCTTGAAGAGATAAGGAATGAATCTTATGATAATGCTAAGATTTACAAAGAAAAGATGAAAATGTGGCCTCATCGAAGGATTCTTACTAAAAATTTTCAGCAAAGGCAACAAGGATTTCTATATAATGCAAGGTTAAGATAATTTCCAAGCAAACTTAAGTCTAGGTGGATAGGCCCATTTGTTGTGATAAAATTTTATCCTTACGGAGTTGTGGATATTAAAGATCCTAAAACTGACAAAGTATTTAAAGTGAATGGTCATAGACTGAAACCTTATTTTGTAGGGGATCAACATAAATTTAACGATCAAATGATGTTGGGTCAACTAGATTAAGCATTGGTTACATTGGGCTGATGACGTTAAACCAAGCACTTTGTGGGAGGTAACCCATAGTTATCAGTGTGTTTTGCTTTGATTGTTGTTTGTGTGTGATTAAAAAAATTTTGGGTAGTATTTTGAAAGTATTATGTGTTACTAATGATTTTAAGACTTTATTTAGTGATTTAGACTTGCTAGAATGAGAATTTAGACGTTAAGTTGAATGGTGCAAAATTGAGCACTGGCGCTTAATCTCCAATACTCGACGCTTAACTGTGGGAGTTATAAAACATGTGCAAAATTATTGTTCTAGAAGATTTAACTGCCAATTGGTTGACTAAAACATGCTAATGCAGTTTTAGAAAGCGCCTAGAAGTTATTAGAAGAATTTGGGCCTATAAATAGAAGGGTTTTGTGATGGAACCTCACCCCAAAACTATTTTTAGCCCTAAATTTTAAGTGAGAGAGATTTAGAGAAATTATCTTCATGTGAGATGGATTTGAAGAAAAAAGGAAGAGGCCATAAGGAAGAAATTTATTAGTCAAAGTGCACAAGAGATGTATAACAGTTTCTTAGTCGTTAGTATTGGAGGAATAACGAAAAAGATCAACAAAATTGAGGCTAGTGTGGCTTTACTTGAGACAAATGTAAACGAAAAAGATCAACAAAATTAATGCTCATCTAGATCACATTGGATGAAATTTGAAAATGCAATTTAGTCACACTAGTTATATAGAAGAAGCGGATAAGGCGATGCATCTTAAGCAGAAATGAATTGAAGAAGATTATATCAGAGCTCGTCACCACCGTCCGTTTTATCAATTCTATAATCTGAATGCCCAAGGAGAGACTAATTAAAGACCAGAATTTGTCCCAACAAATGAAAAATGGAATTAAGTTAGTGTTAAAGTTTGTTTGTTTGGAATCATTGTTTTATATGTTAGTGTTGAATCTTGTTTTTGGAGTTTATGCTTATTATATGTTTAATTGTAAATGTTTGTTAAGTGTTTGTATTTAGGAAAATTTTCTCATCTGAGACTATTTAGAATGAGAATTAAGTGTTATATGTACTTGTACTAGTTCGTACATGATTATAAGTGTTTGTTTGTGTGAAAATTTAGTGTTATTTTAGCCTCAAATTGAATTACTTATATTAAAGAATTTTGTGAAAGAGGAGAGTATAGGAAGAGGAAAATTGTCATTTAAGTGTTATAAGACCATTTAGGGGTGGTGTACTTAGGCTAATAGTACATTTTATTTATGTTAAAAAATATAAAAAATAGTGCACTAGAGCCTAAGCGTCACATTCTCACGCTTAAGTGCGATGTAACCCGAGAGGTAGGCGCATAAGTGCCACTTATCCACGCTTAAGCACTGATTCACAAAAATCGGTTCGCGAATGGTTAAAGGTAAAAAATAACCCAAAAAATTTCCATTTTTACTCTCGCCGTCACCTTCTTCCTCTCGAGTTCGTGATTTTGAATTCTATGGCAAGCCTATTCTTGAAGATTTTTTGGTGGATTTGAGCAAAATTTGCTAGATTTGGATTTCTTTAGGTAAGAGCTTCACTTCTATGTAAAAATTTTGGTTTTTCACCATGTATTTTGAGTACATTTTGGAGAAACCCGAAAATCACTATTCATGGGAAAAAATGAGGAAAAATTTATGAAAATTGCATAGAAAGTATAGTTTATACTTATAGAAGTTAAGTTTAGTAGATTAGACTTGATTTTTAATGTTATTATGGAATTTTGTGAAATTTTTAGAATGGCCCCAAGAATGACGAGTAGTAAAGGAAAGACCCACTTTGATTTGAGCAAGTTTGTGAGTTCGAAAGCTCAGGATAGGTGTAGTGATGCTCTACAGTCACGAAAGTTAATTCCTGGGCAATGTTTCAAAAATCTAGTTGGATCCGTAGAAGATTTGATCGTTCTTTGACAATGGGAACAATTCTGTCGTTTTTCTATTGTAGCTGTTATTTCTATAGTTCAGGAGTTCTATGCAAACCTCCCTAAGGCAGAAGAGGGTCGATTCATGGTTAGAGGAAAATTGGTACCATTTTCATCGGAGGTAATAAATATGTTTTACCATTTACCACCTGATACTTTGTGTTTTTATGCAAATTGTTGTCCGACTGAGATAGAATTGGACGAGATTGTTTCCTATTTGACCGTTGGAAGAGGACTTTGGAAAATCACAAATGAGAGGAGAGTTAACTTTTCCACTTCGAAGTTAAGTGTACCATTTAAGGCGTGGCACTACTTTATTTAAGCTCGTATGTTATCAATAAATCATCTCAGTGAAGTTACAAGGGAGAGAGCAACGTTGAATTGTTTTATTTAGAAAGGCAAGCTTATCAATATTGGAGCTTTGATCTATCAGACTATCATCAGTTCTGCCACTGCCGCTACTACTGCAGGGCTGGGATTTGCTTTTAATTTTTTCTTTGTGTGAGCAGGATGGAGTGAGATATGATAGCTGTGAAGAAGTTTTGTTTCCTCTGAAGCCAATTACAAGTGTAAATGTGAAGTCGTATTTGGAGCATTCTATTTTTGGTTAGAGAGGAGAATATTCACGGAGTTATGGAATGGTGACATTTGTTGCTTCTACCTCTACTACTTCTACTTCTAGACCATCTACCTCGTGAGCTTTTACTTCTAGAGGTGAGTCTAATGAAACTCAAAATCAATTATTGCATAGGATGAAGAGCAATATCGGTTATACCACAGATAAGGTATGAAATTTAGAAAGCGTTGCAGATCATATTGATGGGTACAATAGAAGGAAAAGTGATTATGAGGAGAAACATTCAACTTTGGAAAGCCTCGTTAGGGGTAACCAAGAATTGAAATTTCCTTCATATATCAAATACCCTGGTTATGAGCTTGCAAATATCTGGAATAGCGGTGATTCTGATGATGATGAGGAAGAGGATTGATTTATTTTTATGTTTGTAATATGTGATGGACTACGTAGTGTGGACTTGATACATTTGATTTTATGTGCTTGTTAAGACTTTGTGATGTGTGAGACTTTTGTTTTGTTTAATTGTTATTGTGACGTTGTGTTCTGTTAGTAATTTCTTTTAATTATAGGGTAGTAATTGTTGTTGTGTGTTGATTATTATGTTTTAGTTAGTTAGCATTGAACTTATTCCTATGTCATGTGGAAAGTTGAAAATCTTGCTAACTTTAGTTTTAAACTTTAATTTCAAAAAATTGCCACCCTCTATTTTTTTATCTTGTTAGTGTGTTTGTTATTATGTTTAGACTATGAAATCAAATTTAGTGAGTTAGTTTGTTTTTATATTTATACACACTACTTAGAAGTCTAATAAATCTCTACATGTTGAATTAAGATGAAAATGATAGAAAATTGATCAAAAATTAATTTTACTCTTATTTTTAGTTTTATACTTGTAAAATTAGGGTATAAAACTTCTTGTAAGCATGTTATTTCAATTTTCATTCCTGCTTATATATATATGCTGCTAAACTGTTTAATATTGTTAAAAATTTAAGTTTGGGGGAATGAAAAATATTTTCAAAACTTGAATTTTATTTGTTCTTAAATGTGTTACAAGTGAATTTGATTTGAAAAGAAAAAAGATCATGTATATGAAGTTATATTAGGGAAGTAAAATATGATTATAGAAATGAGTAAGAAAATTTAGTTAAAATTCTGAGTAATGAAAAAAAACTTTCTGTTAAAAATTTTTAGTGTAGAAAATGCTAAATATAGTGTAATTATCTTTAGTAAGAAAAATTGTATTTTTTAAGAATTTAGAAATTTAGCTTTTATTGTTAATACTTAAATTTCTTTTATTAAAATTAATTTTCAAAACTATTATTATATTTATAAGTAAAAGATTTATATCAGAACCTTGCTTTAGAAAAGGAGAAGTGGAATTCAAAACCATTAAAGACATATCCAGTTATAGTAATCCTTGCTTGAAAAAGAAAAAAGAAAAAAAGAAAAAGAAAAGGAAAAAGATAAAGATAAAGAAAAGAAAGAAAGAAAAAGAAAAGTAAGGGAGGAGAAGCTTGAGGATTAGTGCCTAATCAAAAATTGTTTCCACATTTGATCTTTTTAAAGTATAACACTTAAGAGACTCTTAAGCTTAGGGAAATAATATAGTAAGAAAATTTATTCTTAATTAAAAATTTTTAAGTAGACATAATAAAAGGACTAAATTTTAAATTTGGAAAATTTACAATATTTTTGAATTATATAGGAACTCATATTTCCATATTTCTTAGCATTAAAAATTTATAAACCTTAAGTTGGTCTCATTTACTAAATATTTTTTTCTAATCTGGACTACTATATTTCTAAATCTAAATTTTAGTAACTCCTAAAGAAACTCATACTCATATCACACTTATTTGGTTTTTAAAGATTGAAATGTTGCTTGAGGACAAGTAGCATTTTAAGTTTGGGGGATTTTGATACACCTAAAATATATAGTATTTTTAGACACATTTTTATACCTATATTTGAGATACTGCACTTTAAAGAAAGGTGTTTGTGTATTTTTCTTTCAGGTATAAGTAAAAAAGATGAAAAATGCTAAAAGGAGTGAAAAAGGATCAAATTTGAAGAAAAAAATATGAAAATAGTGCAAAAGAGTTTTGGCGCTTAAGCGTCGGTGAAACAGAGAAGGCCGCACCTAAGCACGGGAGGCCCCGCACCTAAGCGTCAGAGGCAATTTTTTAACGGTTTAATTCATTTTGTTGAATTTTGAAGAGACATTTGAGGCACCTATTGGCTAAAGAGCGTGGTTATGACCATTAGAAACAAAAATATGATTAAATGACTTGTGAAAGGAGGCATCCTTTAGAGAATACATCGAATTGGGACACATTTTGAAGAGTTACCAAGGAACCTCTTGGAGATTTGTAAAAGAAGAAAGTTGAGACTTTTTGGAGGGTCTTGAAAAAGTGCTAAAAAGGGGGAGTTTTTTTAGGAACATTTGGAGAGATTTTCAGGCACCTCAAATTTACTTTAGCCTTTTTGTTTTTAGTTTTATTGTGAGAGTCAAGAGTGTTGTAAAAAAGAGAAGATTTAAAGGAGCTTCAAGAGTCTCATGGAGGATTTGAGAAAAGGTTTTATCTTTTTTCTTAACTAATTTTGGTTTTAATTGAGACTTCTTGTTAGTTTGACAATGATTTCTACTTTTAAACTAAAGTGTGGTTTTGTTTTCTCCATGGATTCTGAGTAGCTTTCTTTATCTTTCTCCTTAAAATGATAAGTAATTAAAGTGTTGGATGGAAGTTGTAGAGAATATTAATCTTCAATGTTGGAAGAAGTTATGATGATTTAATTCCATGCACTTCATTTACTTCTTGATTTGGCCTATCTAGATGTTAAAATCTGTTGTGAGAACATGTAAGAACTTGGCTGGTATTGTTTATTTCAATAATTAGAAAGAATCACATGAGGTTTTATGAATGAGAATGTAATTCTTATGATTTAGTGCAAATAAATAAGGAAATAATCTTTGAAGGGTGTAGAGTTAGATGACTTTAAAGTGACAGGTTAAATCCCCCAACTTGGTTTATTGTTTTAGGTTCTAATATGAGATGTTAGCCAGGGAACTCTAGAGTGAGAGCTAGTATCTTCTCATCCTAGCCAGTCTTCAGATATATTCAAACTTTTAATTAATCAATGTTCTTTATAGCATCTCTAGTAAGAGTAAAGAACAATATTGCTCATATTTGACACAACACATTTTGCATACTTTCACAACTAAAATCCTATACTTATTACTGACTCAAGATAAGGAGAAAGATACTTTAATATCAAGTAATTTTCTTTTACATAAACTCAAGTTATATTTTGAAGTTGTTACTGGTTTGTCAAAATCTCAAAAATACCAAAAATATTTGAATTTTCTTTTCTATAAAAATATCTATAGTTTAATTAATTGTCTTTTTAAGTTAGAAAGTTTGTTGATCAATAGTGCATATTGTGAAAGTTCCTTGTGGGTTCGATATTCATGTCTTAATCAAAAATTTCTATATTACTTGATAACGATACATATACTTGCATAGTATCCCAATATATATATATATATATATATATATATATATATATATATATATATATATATATATATATATATATATATATATATATATATATATATATATATATTAAAAAGTTAAACTCTTATTTTCTTTAAGATCAATTTTTTTTGATATTGTTGCAATGTAAGGAAATATAAGTGAAATATATAATTGAAGACATTGTTATACTGTTGCATTTAAATAGTCGGGATTACAACTTAACCCTCATGATTCACCATTCTCCCCACATTCAACAAACTTAGCAACCCCCATTAATTAATCAATCCAATCCTTGTTACATGCATATATATGGAATCCATTAATTAGCATAAAAATCACCCCATGGCCTCCTAAATAACTTCCTACAACTTCCCACAATTGGCTTCCCGAATTGTCATAATTGCTCTAAACAGTTACTAGTGCTTAGGGCCGACGGGTTAGCACCTAAGAACCAGTCTCTCTATTTGCTGAAGAAGGCATGATCACCTAGGCACAAGTATCATGGTGTCTAGGTGCGAGTATTGCGGTGCCTAGGGGCTTAGTGAGGCACCAATCTCTCAGGTTGTCCAGGTGAGGGACTGGCACCTAGGTGCCAGTCCTTAATTAAACTCATTTCCTCCAAGTCCCCTCCACATTTCCTCACTTCCATTACTTATTATACCTACAAGAAAAACATAAAAATACCATTCATTAAAGTACACTCTCATCCATAAAAAATTGTGAATCTTAAGAAAATATTAGTACACTTATCTACACATCACCCTACGAGGAACATTTCCCCTTGCAAGTAGATTTGCTAACCACATATATACTATAAGTTCCACTCTTTCACCTCACACAGCTCACCCATCACCACCTCACCTTGTTGTTTCTGACTATGTCATCCATCATTAGCTACAACATTTGTTCTAGAAAGAGTTCCCTCTAGATAAATAGGGATCTCTTTCTTGCTCGCTACAACTTTAGATAATCCTTCACTTTAGCAAAAGTAGTCCTCTAACACTCCATCCCAATGGGATTCAAGTTTCTAAACAATGGCACCTATGAAGAGGTAACTGACCTATACAAGAATATTGACCACTACCAAAACACTATGCACATTCAGTGTGCATTTGAAACACTTTTATGTCATGTTTTTCTAACCACTTTCAAGGATCAAGCTCACACTTAGTTCTAATCTCCTTCAGAGAACATTATTAATAACTTTAATGAGCTTGGAAGACTATTCATGGAGCATTTCTTGGAAAACCAATAAAGCATCAAGAATTCATCCCATCTCTTAAGAATTTGCCAAAATGAGCGAGTTATTCAAGAACAACTTCTATAGGTTCTCCACTATAGCTTCCCAAAATTCAAGAGTGGATCCAGGGTTGCTAAGGGGGGTTTTCTTGAGGGGCTCCACCTAGGAACTTTCTACTTGTCACTAATGCGAGATGCAATGTACTCTTACACCAACCTTGTCCACCGCATTGAGGCCCAAAGCATAGCACAAAAGTCTATAAGTGTGCTTACGGAGCAATTTAAACCATTCAAGGTGAAAGCTGATAAATATTGCCCAAAGACAACAATCAATTCTTATAACAAAGAAAACTTAAACAATAAGAGAATCATGAACTCCCTCTTTGGCATGCATGCTAACAAAGTGAATATCTGCCCAAGAGGGAGCCATCTTGGATGAATCTCATCAGCCCCTTCCTCTGAGATGGAATGATGTCGATGTACTACTGTGTCAGTTAACCTTCAAAGCATGGCTGGCAACTCCTTCCTTATCTAGAACAAGCTAAATAAGAAAGTATTTTTTAGTTCATATCGTAAGTGTTTTCCCCTATCTAAAGTTGCTTTTATTCTATGTGAGTTTCATTTTGGGATTTGAGGGATAACCTTCATTTTAGTCTCGAAAGGTCATTTACGTGAATGTTCTGGCCGTGATTGTTGTGGGGTACTCTTTTTATATCTCATTCAGGCATTAAGTCTATGATAATTTCTTTTGTGTTATGAGGAAACCTTCACTGCATTATTACAAGGTCAATCATGTTAACATCTTGAAACAACTATAGTACAATATTCATCCCACATTTCATTCAGACACCAAGTTTTTAAGTAATGCTTCCAGTATGGAAGGAAATTTCATAAATAACACTTTCTTAGTGCCCCTACCCCACTGAAGTTCTTCCTCAACCGTATATGGAAGTCCTATCCAAGTTTCAATAAATGAGCTATTTTTATAAGCTAATGTGGAAAACACACTCATTGGAAAATACAAAATTTAAAAGAAATAACCAGCAAGTTGCCAAACATCATTCTTCGGTTTGGATGCAACCATATTTCCATGAAAAATATAGTCTATTGTGATTTATGCCTAGTCTAAAAACACAAATAATTTCTAACACCTCCTTTTGAGCTTAATTGATCCCATGAGGGACTTGATTTGAAATATTCCATCACAAGTTACAATCTTCAAGGCGTCACTTCAATAATAGCCTCAAATAAGTAAAAAATCCTTGATGGATTTTCCTTAACCTCTTTCATAACAAGTTACAACCTTCAAATAGAAGCTTCAACTAACAACCTCAGATGTCAAAAAAACTTAGTGGATTTCAAATGACTTTGTTCATCACATGTTAACACTGTCAAACAAATGGTTCCACTATATAAAATAGGATGGGTCTCACATCCATAATGGAATATCCTTTCGACTCTACTCCAATATAGGTAACGTCATCGAGCATCTATAACTACTCACCTTAGACAGGAAAACACCTTATTAAAAATGTTGCATCATGTGATTGAAATGTTACAAAGATCAACAAACACTCTATAAAGACAACAAGTCGGTAAATATTCAATAGGTTTCGGCATCGACTCCTCAAAATATTGGTACTTTTTTCCTTTTCATAGAGACGATCTCCTCTAGAAATCACCTCAGCAAAGTAGGAAAGAAATCTCACATTTTTTTATGTGTAGAGTCGAAGATGACTTTTTTCTTCATTGCAACATGAATGAGATTCCATTGATCACCTTTATGAAGGTTGAACATGACTTTCTTATCACCACAACATGATAGAAGATCCAACAAATCGCCTGCTATGTATTTTAGAGACAACTTTCTTCTTTGCCACAACATGAAAGAAGATATCATTGTTAGCCAACTACATAAAAAGGGGATGACTTTCTCTTACATCGTTACATGAAGAAGATTCTGTTGATCACTTGCTACAAATGTTGAAGATAATTTCCTTCTTCTGGGAAATCTCAGATCACCTGGGGCAGAGATGGAGACTCCTCTTCATACCTCCCCTTCTTAGCCTATTTACAGGCTAAAAAAACACCAACATTTATGATAAATAAATGGTTTCAAGCAAAAAAAAAATCCAACCATCAAGAAAAAAAAGTTTTCTTCGTTTGAAAAAAACTTAAACTTAGCAAAGCTTTTCTACTCCCATCGTCTCTTTCATGATCTTTGTGAAACCACTCTCCCATGTTGTGTGTAAGAAAATGAAGCTTTGAAACACATAACAAGTAATATAATCCTTTACGTATTTATGTGCATCACACACAAACTTTTTGTGTTTAGTTGTGTGTATGCGTGTGTATGTGTGTGTGTGTGTGTGTATTAGGGAAGCCCAAAGACACTTTATTATTTTAAAGTCAAAAAGTATAGACATAGGTTGTCGATTCCCACTAGAAAGACAAAAAACATATAATAACACACCTCCAAGGTTCTAATCACTTGATATACAACTCACTCGAAAAGCTCTCCAAAATAGTTAAATGTATACCCAAAAAATATAACAAACTCCAAAAGGAACCAAGTTTAGGAAGAACAAAAGTAAGACCTGATTATCTTAATTATGAGTGGAAATATTCAGACAAATAAAAAACATCTCTCAATGGGAAAGCCAACATGCACCGGTGTTCTTGTGAAGTAAGAAATGCACGAGCAGAGAAGACCATCCAACAAAATCGATTTTCTACTAGCTTGAACACAACTCTAAATCTAACTTCAGAAAAAAGGAAATCCATTAGTCATAATTCATAAGGTTGTAGCTGAGGTGAAACTATGGGAAGCATAAGAATTTCTACTAAAGCACATCCCTGAATGAGACACTAAAGAACTAAGTAAACTCTCCATCCTGCTATATTGATTGGTACAATGCAAATAGAGGAAAAAGATAATAGCCAAAAAAACCTCATAAAACAAAGAAGGTCATGCAACAACTAGCTCATAAAAACATCATCATATTATATATTTCACCATTTTGTTACCCAAAATCAACAAATATCAGTCCTCAGGGCCAGACAACTAGCATCATAACATGAAGCAGATATCCCCATTACAAGATACTATTAACAACCACCTGGTTGTCTTCCTAAAGGCAAGCAATTTCTGTTCACAAGGATAATATGGAGACTACAAGAATAACATCCAAATAATAGCCCAAAATTCTGGTATAATTTCACCAGCAAAGGAATAAGGTTAAGGGCGCAAAGAGGTCATATCCTAAAAAATTGAAATATTAAATAACATAGGCATATGATATTAGCAGATGTTGAATAACTAATATCTGATGTAAGGATCCTTTTAAAGGTCACCAACAATCAATCTCTTAAGAAACCCAGATAGTTGTATCCTAACATCGACCCCCAAAAAAACTAGCAAGTCAATCAACCACATAATTCCATTCTCTATAGGTAAAGCACCATTCAATTACTAAATTTTAGGTAGAAATAAGATGTTAAATCTTGTTTAAAATGTTAACCGATCCCAATTATGGATTTTTTCCCTTAAACTTATTTCCAATAATAATTTACTATCAGTGTCAATCACGATAAAGCACTAATTAGAAATAACAACGATCAAATGTTCCAATAAAATATACCAAATTTTTGCTTCCAAAGGATATATATATATATACTCCACCTTGCAGGATAGATAGAGTACCCTTAAGAGAGAAGGGAATTCATTCATAAAAAAGAGGTTACAATGATCTATTATAAGGTAAACTTAATAGGTCCCCATCTAACAAAAATAAAGGTGGGGGAGAAAAAAATTTGCTAATTACAGTAACTTCAGAAAGTATTCCTACTTTTGCTAGCCAATTATTCGGTATATTTCCCTCTCTATGTATGAACTGGTATCTTGTGTTGAGTATTGTGGAAATTTGTTTAAATATTTTAATCCATAATAATAAGTGCCAAGGGAAGGTTAGCTTGTGTGTGAGAATGTTAACTAACAATTGAGAGTCAGTTTCAATGATCAACTGCAAAAAATTACCTCTGATTGCATTATGGAGAACCCGGTAAACGACTATTGCTTCAACCTCTAAAGCATCCAAGGCAACAATAGGAGATTGGAAAGATAAAAGATATTTGCTCTTCCAATCTCTAAAGACTACATCAATTCAAACATCACAGTTGAGGAAGCTACCATCAGTGTTCAGCTTTATCCAATCCATCCCTTGTTTTAGCCAATAAACTAGCTTGCTACTAATGTTAAGTTGCATATTCTTCTCTCCAGGTAAGATAATATTTGGAAAATTTGTCAGCTAAATAATTTTTTTTTCATACACAGTAAACAGTTGGTGGCAACCGTCTTGCAATATTGATGCTTCCCATCATATTTGTGATGGTTCCTGGCCATTCTTATAGACAAAGCTACCACATAAGGAGTGGTGGAGAGACCAACCTGCTACCAATCATTCCAGCAATTGTATAAGTTCTGCCATGAGAGATTTATAGTTTGGAAGTGGCTCTGATTTAACACACAACTCCAAACCTATTAGGTGAAACACCTATAATATATAGTATTTTTAGACATATTTTTATACCTATTTTTGAGATATTGCACTTTAATGGAAGGTGTTTGAGTGTTTTTCTTTCAGGTACAAGTAAAAAGGTATGAAAAGCTAAAAAGAGTTAAAAAGGATCAAATTTGAAGCAAAGAGGTGAAAATTGTGCAAAAGTGTTTTGGTGCCTATGCACCAGATCCGGCGCATAAGCGCCGGGAAAATAGAGAAGGTCGCACCTAAGCGCTAGAGACCCCACGCTTAAGCGTCAGAGGCAGTTATTTAGCGATTTTCTTCATTTGACTAAACTTTGAAGAGGTATTTGAGGCACCTATTGGCTTAAGAAGGTGGTTACAACCACCAAGGACAAAAATACAAGTTAAAGACTCGTGAAAGGAGGCATCTCTTAGGCAAATTCATCGAATGTGGACACATTTTGAAGAGTTATCAAGACACCTCTTGGAAATTTATAAAAGAAGGAAGATTTTACATTTTAAGGGGGTGCTTGAAGAGAGAAAGGGATTGAAAGTTTTGAAAAGTGTTTTGGAGAGATTTTCAGGCACCACAAAAATTTACTTTATCCTTTTTTGTTTTTAGTTTATTTTGAGAGTGTTGTAAAAGAGAAGAGATTCAAAGGAACTTCAAGAGTTTGGTGAAGGACTTGAGATAAGTTTTTATCTTTTGGTTTACACTAATTTTGGTTTTAATGGAGACTTGTTGTTTTGACAATTAATTCTACTTTTAAACTAAAGTGTGGTTTTGTTTTCTCCATGGATTCTGAGTAGTTTTCTTTATCTTCCTCCTTAAAATGATAAATAATTAAAGTTTGGTCGGAAGTTGTGGAGAGTATTGATTTTTAATGTTGGAAGGAGTTGTGATAATTTAAATCAATGTACTTCATTTACTTCTTGATTTGTCCAATCCAGATGTTAAAATTTGTTGTGAGAACATGTAAGAACCGGGTTGGTATTGTCTCAGTCAATAATTGGAAAGAATCACAGAAGGTTGTATGAATGAGAATGTAATTCATATGATTTAGTGAAAATAAATAGTAAAATAATCATTTAAGGGTGCACAGTTAGAGGAATTTAAAGTGACAGGTTAAAGCCCCTAACTTAGTTTAATGTTTTAGGTTCTGATATGAGATGTTAGCCCCCAGGTGGAGGGAATCGAGGGAACTCTAGAGTGAGAGCTGGTATGTTCCCTGCCTAGCCGGTCTTCATAACTATTTAAACTTTAAATTAGCCAATGTTCTTTATAATATCTCTAGTAGGATAAAGAATATAATTGCTTCTTTTTAGCACAATACAATTAACAAACTTCTACAACAAAATTTCTATACTAATTACAGATTCATAATAAGGAGAAAGATATTGATCAAATTTAGTGCTTTTATTTTACATAAACTCGCGCAATCTTTTTAAATTGTTACTATTCTGTCAAACTACTAAAAATACCAAAAAGATTTAAATTTAAATACTGCAAAAATATTTGTAGTTTAAGTAATTGTATTTTTTGAAATAGAAGTTAGTTGTTCAATAGTGCATATTGCGTATTTTCCGCGTGGGATCGATATTCGGGGCTTAACCAAAAAGTCTTATATTACTTGATAACGATACGTATACTTGTGTAGTATCCCAATATATATATATATATATATATATATGTATATGTATGTATATAAATACATATATATATATGTGTATATGTATGTATATAAATACATATATATATATATATGTGTATATGTATGTATATAGATACATACATATATATATAGATGTATATGTATGTATATAGATACATACATATATATATAGATGTATATGTATGTATATAGATACATACATATATATACAGATGTATATGTATGTATATAGATACATACATATATATACAGATGTATATGTATG
>NEWO01000780.1:101392-112436 GCA_003013225.1 Phalaenopsis aphrodite | reverse complement strand
ATATATATATATATATATATATATATATATATATATATATATATGGACATCATACATCTCAATTAACTTACTAAATATGGACATCATACATCTCTGGAATATTGCAGGTGTATTACATAATTCAAAAGACATTCTTCAAAAAGCAAAAGTTCCAAAAGGACTAGTAAATGTTGTCTTTTCTTAATCCTCAGGAGCAATAGAAATTTGATGGTAACTCGTATATCCATCTAAAAAATAAAAATATTTGTGCCCAGCAAGTCTATTCACTATTTGATCTAAAAAGGGTAAAGGGAAGTGATCTTTCCTGGTGGCAGTGTTTAATTTTCTATAATCAATGCAAATACGTCACCCAGTAACTTCTCTGATAGGTATTAATTCATTATTTTCTTTTGTTTCAACATTCACTCCTTCTTTCTTAGGAACACAATGAATTGGATTTACCCACGCACTTTCTGAAATAGGATATATAATTCTAGTGTCAAACCATTTCAAAATTTCCTTTTTAACTACTTCTTTCATCATTAGATTTAATCTCCTTTGTGGATCAACTTTTGGTTTATATTGTTCATTTAATATAATTCTGTGCATACATATTGAAGGACTGATTCCCTTAATATCAGCTAAGGTCCAACCAAATGCTTTCTTATATCTTTTTAATGTATGTAACAGTCTTTACTCTTGTAGATCATTTAATTCTAAAGATATAATAACAGGTAATGTAGATGAGTTTCCTAAAAATACATACGTCAAGTGGCTAGACAATACTTTCATCTCAAGTTCAGGTGGTTTTATAATTGGTGGAAATAATTTTTTATCAGCATTTTCCGTAATATCCAACATCTCAAATCCTTCGTGAACATAATCTAATTCTTCATTTTCTAATTCGCCCAAAATAACTTCGTCATTCATTTCAAATTGTTCCTTCTCTACAAAATGTTCATCTTCTTCAAAATTCTTTTTATCTTCAAAATGTTCTTTAAATTGTTCGTTCAATAGATGTTCAATAATTTCCATGTGAAAACATTCATTATCTCTTTCAGCAGCAGGGTATTTCATAGATTTCACAATGTTAAAAGTCACTTCTTGATCATTAACTCTCATAGTTAATTCTCCTTTTTGAAAATCTATCATAGCTTTTCCAGTAGCTAAAACTGGTCTCCCTAAAATGATAGGTATTTCTTTATCTTCCTCCATATCTAATACAACGAAATCCACAGGAAAGATAAATTTATCCACTTTCACTAACACATCTTCTATAACTCCCTTTGGATATGTAACTGAACGATCCGCTAACTGTAGAGTTATAGAAGTAGTTTAGACTTCTTCTAATCCTAATCTTTTGAAAATTGATAGAGGCATAAGATTAATGCTGGCTCCCAAATCACATAAAGCTCTTCCATAAAATTTTTCACCGATAGCACACGGTATAGTGAAATTGCTAGGATCTTTTAATTTTTCAGGAAGTTTTTTCTAAATAATTGCACTACACTCTTTGCTAAGTGCAACAGTTTCATTATCCGTGAAATTTATCTTCTTGTTCAGAATATCTTTCATAAATTTCACATAATTGGGCATTTGCTCTAAATCTTTTACGAAGGGAATGTTTACCGTTAATTTCTTAAGAATTTCTAAAAATTTAGAAAATTGTTTATTTTGTTTATGTTGCTTCAATCTTTGAGGAAACGGTGGTGGAGGTTTCTCCACAGAAATTTTCATTGGTGTAAATTGATACTCTAAATCTGGGTATTCATGAACCTTTTCTTTTTCGGTATCCACTTTCTCTTTTTCAGTTTCTGTTTCTTTTTGCACCATTATTTTGAATTCTTTTTGACTTCGTAATTGTATCGCTTTGATTTGTTCTTTTCCTTGGTCTTTAGGATTTGGTTCCACAGTGCTAGGAAAAGTTCCTAATGTTCGGTTACTAAGCGCAGTAGTGATATGCCATAATTGGTTTTTGATATTCTTAATAGCAGTTCCTTGATTTTGTAATTGATTTCCTTGAATTTGTAATTGATTTCCTTGATTCTATAATTGTTGACCCATGTTTAATATAAGCTCTTCCATAGACAACTTCTTCTCCTTAATTTGAGTATTACTATTAAATCCTAGAGGATAAGAAGGTCTATAGTTAACATTTCCTTGGTTGGATGAATTTCCTAATAGGTTCACTATGTTGTTTGCCCATTGTTGATTTGTAGAAGAATTGTTATTCCAAATAAAATTTGGATGATTCTTCCAACCTGGGTTATAATAATTTGAATAAGGGTTTTTGGGCCTATTAATAGCATTTAAGGTCTCACATGAAGGTTGAACATCCACAAATTGCCCAGATGAATTCTCTTCCATCATGAGAGGTGTTGGAGAATAATTCATCCCATAATGATCTATTTTCTTTTATATTGCAGCAATCTTCAAAGCTAACATAGATATTGCATAAGAATCATGGACTAGCTACTCCTTTAGAATTTACCCGCTCAAAGGGCCATTGAAAATTGTTGGTAGCCATCTCTTCTATTAATGAATAAGCCTCATCAAAAGGTTTTAACATTAAAGAACCACCAACCGCAACATCTATAATCGTTCTAAGATATCCCACTAATTCATTATAAAAAGTTTGAATTATCAACCAATCTGGTAACGAATGATGAGGGCACTTCCTAAGAAGATTTTTAAATCTCTCTCAAGCTTCATATATTGACTCTCCATCAATCTGACATAACGATGTTATGTCATTTCTAAGTTTAGCAGTTTTGGATGGAGGGAAATATTTGGACAGAAAGTTCTGTGAAAGTTCTCCCCAAGTTCTAATAGATCCTGGTGCTAACAAATTTAACCACATCTTAGCTTTATCACTCACTAAAAAAGGAAAAATTCTAAGTCTAACAGCATCGTTTGAAACTTTATCATATTTAAAAGTAGCACACAGTTCTAAAAAACTAGTGAGGTGTAAGTTCGGATCTTCATTTGATGTACCTCCAAATTGATTATTTTGTACCATTTGGATAATAACAGGTTTAAGCTCAAATGAATTAGCAGCTACATCGAAATTTTGGATAGATAAGTGAATTTTGATATGTTGTAGGATTTGCATAATCTCTTAGGGGTCTAGGTTGGTGTTCATTCTCTATTCCTTGATTGTTCAGGTTGTTTTCCATTGTATCAGAATTTCTAGGTTCTCGTCTTAATTTTCTAATGCTTCTAACAGTGCATTCTAATTCTAAATCGTAGGGTATAAGATTTTCAGATCCAAATTTACGCATATAATTTGAAATCCATACTCAGTAATATAATTAACTGAATATAAAAATAAGTTGCAATTCAAGTAAAAATTTTATAATAATCTTAATTTGTCTGTTACTCTAATCGTGATTTGACTCACTCACTCAATCATTTTCCGGCAACGGTGCCAAAAACTTGACCGATGACTTTATATATGCTTAAAATATAAGATAAATATGGACGTAATAAATATTCAATAATTGTAAAGTCACACTTATCAACGCAAGTATACGTATCGCTCAAGTAATATAGGGCTCTAATGGAGTACTAGATATCAATCCCACAGGGAGTGGTTTAGAACTGCGAACTAAGATTTTAGAAAAGCAATACTTTAATCACAAAAACGAAGTTCAATTTGTTTATCTGTCACTAATAGGCGATTGAAATAAATTGATAATTTTAATAACTATTAAATAATTAATGATATTAAGGATGGTTTAATTGTGATATTCAATATCTAAGAAAGCATCATTCTCCTTGTCAAGAAATTATAGTGAATGGATAAAGTGAATTAGTTCAATTTATATTGTGTCAAGTAGGAGCATATCTATTCTTTACCTTTTGGTCCAAGCATAAAGAACATTGACTAATCCTACGCTTGTTTACTGAATCTACGGCTAGGCTGGGAGGATATCGGCTCTCACTTCGGAGCTCCCACGTTCCCCTCACTTGAGGGCTAACATCTACACTTCAACACCCAAACGATAGAACCGGATTGGGGATTTTAGTCTGTCACTCTAAAATCTCCAATTCTAAGCCCGATAATATTATTTTCTAATTTATTTGCACCCAACTTCCAAGGGCTTTGGCCTCCCTGAATCTTGAATGTAATCTTCACTTTAGTTGTAAAATTCAACATATTTTTAACAAATCAATTGGCCAGATTGAAATTAAATTAAGATTGAAGTGAAAAGATCATCACAATTTCTTAAAAATTTTCATGGCTTCATCATTGACAAGGAGAAAGACAGAGAAAACTACTCAGATCTCATGGGAAAAACACAACAAAACTCAGAATTCATATATAAAATCAAAGTCATACAAACTATAATAAGTAAATAACTTATCTCTAATTTCTCCTAAAGAATACTCCTCGAAGTTCCTTTGAATCTCTTCCTTTCTTTACAACACACAGAATTCCTCTTTGAAGTAGCAAGGAGGAAGAAATATCTCACTTTCCATCCACTCTTACAATCTCTCGAAGAATTCCTCATAATTGTTACACTCTATTGGAAATTTTATACACTAATGGAACCTCTCTAACCTCTAGGGCCTCTAGACTCCTCTATTTTCGGCCAAAATGTTTCCTTTAAGGATGTGGATGAGTTTTCCCAAGATTTGCTTAAGCACTCCTCCAAAATCTAGCCTTATCCAATGCACAAGTACACATAACCATCGATCTCGCCGTCGGCGGCCTCGATGGCGCCGTTGGTAGACTTCTGGAGAATTTTGTCTTGTAGCCTCGGTAAAAACTTACCGTCGGCGTGGTTGAAAGCCGCTGTCGGCGGCCTAGTTCAAATCTCCACATTTTGGCTCTTTTTCGCTCCAAATTCGCTCCTTTTTGCATCTTTTTGCTCCAATGACCCTAATTCATAGTTCCTGCAAGAAAACATCAAAAATACCTTTCTTTAAAGTGCAATATCATTAAAAACTGTATAAAATAGGTATGAAAATCTCAACATATTTTCCTTTGGTCAGGGATCATCATAAATTTAATTAAGGAATGATGTTAGGTCAACCAGGATGAGCACTGGTTACATCAGGCAAACGATGTAAAACCAAGCGCTTTGTGGGAGGCAACCTATAGTTATCAGTGTGTTTTGCTTTGATTATTGTTTGTGTGATTAAGAAAATTGGGGTACTATTTTTTGAAACTATTATGTGTTAGTATTGATTTTAAGACTTTATTTAGTAACCTAGACATGTTAGAATGAGAATTTGAATGTTAAGTTGACTAGTGTAAAAGTATGCACTGGCGCTTAAGCGTTAAGATCCAGTGCTTAAGCGTGGCAGTTTAAAATCATGTGTGAAATTCGAATTTTATAAGGTTTAACCAGCAGTTGGTTTGTAAAAATGTGCCAATGCAGCTCCAAGACGTGCCTAGGAGTTATTAGAAGGGGTTGGGCCTAAAATAGAAGGGTTTAGTGAAGGAATTACGCCCTAGGTCATTTTCTGCCCTAAAAGTCTAAGAGAGGGATTTTGATAAAATATCTTCATGGGAGATGGACTTGAAGAAGAAAGAAGAGACCATGAGGAAGAAATTCATTATTCAAAGTGCATAAGAGTTTTATAATGGTTTCTTAGTCGTTGGTATTGAAGGAATTTCGGAAAAGATCAACAAAATTGAGGCTACCTAATCTTTACTAAAGACCAAAGTAATTGAGATTCATGAACATCTTGAGCATATTGGATGGCAATTGAAAATGCAATTTAGTCATACTAGTTATATAGAGGAAGTAGATATGGAGATTTTTCTTAAGCAGAAATGGATTGAAGAAGTAGTATCAGAGCACGTCACCACCATCTGTTTTATCAACTTTTTATTTTGATGCCCAAAAGAGACTAATGAAAGACTAGATTTTATCTCATCACATGAAGAATGGAATTAAGTTATGTTTGATTTTGTTTGTTTGGATTCGTTGTGTTTACATGTTAGTGTTTGTTTTCAAAGTTTATGTTTTTTTTATGAGTTTAATTGTGA
The DNA here is from genome assembly GCA_003013225.1 of Phalaenopsis aphrodite. Classification (NCBI taxonomy): domain Eukaryota; kingdom Viridiplantae; phylum Streptophyta; class Magnoliopsida; order Asparagales; family Orchidaceae; genus Phalaenopsis; species Phalaenopsis aphrodite. The sequence continues at coordinate 106,456 of NEWO01000780.1, read as the reverse complement.
ATGTTTGTTAGGTGTTTGTACTTAGAAAATTTTCTCATCCGAGACTATTTGGAGTGAGAATTAAATGTTACATGTACTTGTAATTGTTATTGAATGAATATATACGTTTGTGTGTGTGAAAATTTATGAGTTTTTAGCCTCGAATTGAATTGAGTTATATAGAGAATTCTTAGAGAGAGGAGAGTTAAAGGAGTTGAAAATAGTCATTTAAGTGCTATGAGACAATTTAGAGGAAGTATACTTAGGCAAATAGTGCATTTTACTTAAATTTAAAAATCTCAAAAAACATGCACTGGTGCCTAAGCGCCACATATCACGCTTAAGGGTGAGGTAACCCGAGAGAGAGGTGTCTAAGCGCCACTTATCTGCTCTTAAGCGTCGGTTCATGAAAACCGGTTTGCGAATGATTAAAAGTGAAAATTTATCTCGAAAAATGCCATTTTTAACCTCTTGTTGCCTTCAACCTTTCAAAATTGCAATTTTGTAGAGCTAGGGCACACTATTAAGTGGAGATTTCTTGGTGGGATGAAGAAAAATTTGCTAGATTCAGATTTCTTAAGGTAAGAGCTTTACTTCTATGCAAAAAATTTGGATCTTAACCTTGTATTTTGAGTACATTTGGAAGAATCCGAAAATTCACTATTCATGGTGAAAAATGAGGAAAAATCTATGAAATTTGTATAGGAAGTGTAGTTTATGATTTTGGAATTTTAGTTTAGTAGTTTAGACTTGATTTTTGAAGTTATTTTTGGAATTTTATAAATGTGTAGAATGACACCAAGAATGAAAAGAGGAAAAGGAAAGTGCCCTTTTGATTCGAGCAAGTTTGTTAGTGTGAAGGCTCAAGATGGGTACAGTGATGTGTTTCAACCATGAAAACTTATCCAAGAGCATTGTTTTAAGAATCCAGGTCGATCTGTGGAAGATTTGATTGTTCACCGACAGTGGGAACGATTCTGTTATTTTTTTATTGTTGCAGTTATTTCTGTTGTTAGGGAGTTCTATGCAAACCTCCCCGAGGCTGACGATGATAGAGTCATGGTTCGAGGAAAGTTGGTAACTTTTCATCAGAGGTAATCAATTTGTTCTACCATTTGCCCCCAGATACTTTATGTTTTTAGGGAAATTATAGTCCAACTGAGACAGGATAGATGATATTATTTCATATTTTACTGATGTAAGAGGACTCTGGAAGATCACTAATGAGAGGAGAGTCAACTTTGCCACGTTAAAGTTAAGTGCACCTTCGAAGGCATGACACTATTTTATTTCTGCTTGTCTGCTACCAATGAATCATCTCAGTGAAGTTACCAGAGAGAGTGACGTTGAATTATTGTATCCAAGAAGGAAAGTTCATTAACATAGGAGCTTTGATATATCAGACTATCATCAGTTCTGCCACTTTCATTACTACTGTAGGTCTGGGATTTGCTTCCTAGATCTTTTCCTTATGTGAGCAGGCTGGAGTAAAATATGATAGCTAGGAGGAAGTAATGTTGCCTCTAAAGCTTATTACAAAGGTGAATGTGAAGACTTATTCTGAACATTCTATTTTTATCTAGAGAGGAGGATTTTCAAGGAGCTATGGAATGACAACGTCAGTTGCTTCTACCTTTGCTGCCTCTACATCTAAACCATCTACCTGACGTGCTTCTACATTTAGAGGTGAGTCTACTGAGACCCAAGATCAATTATTATAGAGGATGATGGATAATATTAACTATACCGCTGATAGGGTACACAATTTAGAGTGTTTTGCAGATCATACTGATAGGTATAATAGGAAAAAAAATGATTATGAAGAGAAATTTCACTCATCTTTGGAGAGCCTCATTAGGGGTAATCAAGGAGTGCAATTTTCTCCATATCCTAGATATCATGATTATGAGCCTGCAGAAGTTTAGGATAGTGGTGATTCAGAGGATGAGGAGTAGAACTGAGAGATTTAATTTTATGTTTGTAATATGATATGAACTTTGTGGTTTGGACTTGCTACATTTGCATCTGTGTGTTGATTTGGACTTTTATGTTTAGTTGATATTGTGATGTTTGTGCTTTGTTAGTATTTTGTTTTAAATTCTAGGGTAGTAACTATTGTTGTGTGTTTATTACTGTTTTAATTAGTTTTGGATTGAACTTGATTCTATTTCTTTTGAAAAGTTTAAAGATCTTGCTAACTTTAGTTTCATACTTTAATTTCAGAAAATTGTTACCCTGTATTTTTCTTTTATTTTTTAGTGTATTTATTTTTATGTCAAAATTGGAAATCAAAGTTAGTGTGTTAGTTTATTTTTATGTTTTACCCACTACTTAGAAGTCTACTGAATCTCTACACGTTAAATTGAAATGAAAATGAAAGAAACATTAATAAAAAAATTAATTTTACTCCTGTTTTTAGTTTTATACTTGTATACATAGGATATAAAAATTCATGCAAGCATGTTATTTCAATTTTCATTTCGGTTTATATATATCTGATGCTAAACTATTTAATCTTATTAAAAAAAATTAAGTTTGAGGGGGAATGAAAAATATTTTTAAAACTTGAATTGTATTTGTTCTCAAATGTGCTACAAGTGAATTTTATTTGAAGAGAAAAATGATTATGTATATGAAGTTATATTAGGGAAATAAAATTTGGTTTTAGAAATGTGTAAGAGAATTTAGTTAAAACTTTTAGTAATGAAAAAAATTTTAAGTTAAAAGTTTTTAGTGTAGAAAATGTTTAATATAGTGTAACTATCTTTAGTAAGAAAAATTTTATTTTTGAAAAATTTAGAAATTTAGACTTTTATTTTTAATACTTAAAGTTCTTTTGTTAAAATAATTTTCAAAATTATTATTATATTTTTAAGTAAAAGATTTATATCAAGCCTTTTCTTTAGGAAAGGAGAAGTGGAATTCAAAATCATGAAAGACCTATCCAGATATAGTAATCCTTGCCTAAAAAAGAAAAGAAAAAGAAAAGAAAGAAAAAGAAAAGAAAAAGAAAAAGAAAAAGAAAAAGAAAAAAATATAAGGGAGGACAAGCTTGAGGATTAGTGTCTAATCAAAAATTGGTTCACATTTGATCTTTTTAAAGTATAAGACTTGAGAAACTCTTAAGCTTAGGGATATAATAGAGTGAGTAAAATTACTTAAAATAAAAATATTTTTTAAGTAGAGATAATAAAAGGACTAAATTCTAAATTTGGAGTATCTACAATATTTCTGAATTAGATAGGAACTCATATTTTCATATTTCTTAACATTAAAAATTTCTAAAGTTTAAGTTGATCCATTTACTAAATATTTTTCCTAAATTGGACTACTATATTTTTAAATCTAAATTTTAGTAACTCCTACAGAAACTCATATACGTATCATATTTATTAAGTTTTTAAAGATTGAAGTGTCACTTGACGACAAGTAACATTTTAAGTTTGGGTGATTTTTTATATACATATAATATACAGTGTTTTTAGACACATTTTTATACTTATTTTTGAGATATTGTGCTTTAATGGAAGGTATTTGTGTGTTTTTCTTTCAAGTACAAGTAAAAAAAGTGAAAAATGCTAAAAAGAGTTAAAAAAGATCAAATTTGGAGCAAAGAGGTGAAAATTGTACAAAAGTGTTTTGGCGCGTATGCGTCGGGTAAACAGAGAAGGTCGCGCCTAAGTGTTAGAGGCAGTTATTTGGCGGTTTTCTTCATTGGCCAAATTTTGAAGAGGTATTTGGGCACCTATGGGCTTAAGAGGGTGGTTACAACCACCAAGGACAAAAATACAAGTTAAAGACTCATGAAAGGAGACATCTTTTAGGGAAATTCATCGATTGTGGACTCATTTTGAAGAGTTATCAAGGCACCTCTTGGAAACTTATAAAAGAATGAAGTTTTTACATTTGAAGGGGGTGCTTGAAGAAAGAAAGTGATTGAAAGTTCTGAAAAGTGTTTTGGAGAGATTTTTAGGCACACAAAAATTACTTTATCATTTTTGTTGTTAGTTTATTTTTAGAGTGTTGTAAGAGAGAAGAGATTCAAAGGAACTTCAAGATTTTGGTGGAGGACTTGAGATAAGTTTTTATCTTTTGTTTTAGACTACTTTTGGTTTTAATTGAGTCTTCTTATGGTTTGACAATAATTTTTACTTTTAAACTAAAGTGTGATTTCATTTTCTCCATGGATTCTGAGTAGTTTTCTTTATCTTTCTCCTTAAAATGATAAGTAATTAAAGTTTGGATGGAAGTTGTGGAGAGTATTGATTTTTAATTTTAGAAGAAGTTGTAATAATTTAAATCAATGTACTTCATTTACTTCTTGATTTTACCAATCCAGATGTTGAAATTTGTTGTGAGAACATGTAAGAACTGGGCTGGTATTGTCTCAGTCAACAATTGGAAAGAATCACAGGAGGTTGTATGAATGATAATGTAATTCATATGATTTAGTGCAAATAAATAAGGAAATAATCATTGAAGGGTGTAGAGTTAGAGGACTTTAAAGTGACAGGTTAAAGCCCCCAACTTAGTTTGTTGTTTTAGGTTATGATATGAGATGTTAGCCCCCAGGTGGAGGGAATCAAGGGAACTCTAGAGTGAGAGCTGGTATCTTCCCTACCTAGCCGGTCTTCAGAACTATTCAAACTTTAAATTAGTCAATGTTCTTTATAGCATCTCTAGCAAGGGTAATGAATATAATTGCTCCTATTTGACACAACACAATTCACATACTTCCACAAAATAATTTTTATACTTATTACTGATTCTTAATAAGGAGAAAATATTTATCAAATTTAGTGTTTTTCTTTTACATAAACTCACTTTATCTTTTAAATTGTTACTAGTCTGTCAAAATATCAAAAATACCAAAAAGATTTAAATTAAATACTGTGAATATATTTGTAGTTTAAGTAATTGTATTTTTTGAAATAGAAATTTTTTGTTCAATAGTGCATATTGCTTATTTTCCTTGAGGGATCGATATTCGGGTCTTAATAAAAAAGTCTTATATTACTTGATAACGATACGTATAATTGCATAGTATCTATATATATATATATATATATATATATATATATATAT
>NEWO01000780.1:82016-101385 GCA_003013225.1 Phalaenopsis aphrodite | reverse complement strand
TTAAATTCTTATTTTCTTCAGGATCAAGTTTTTAGCACTGTTGCAAAGTAAGGAAATATAAGTGGAAACTATAATTAAAGTCTTTGTTATACTGTTGCATATAAGCTGTTTCGGGATCATTGAGCAAAGGGGCAGCTGAAGAAAAGATGCTTAATTAATTCTTCTTCTTATCTGCAAAGTACATAGCAAAAGGGGCCTCTCAAACCGTTGAGTTTCAATATGTCATTAGTGGGAATGAGGCTGGAAAACAGTCTCCAATGAAAGAAGAACATGAAAAGGGAAATGAATTTCCCCCATATATGTTCCCCCAATGTAACTGCTGCTCCTGATCATAAAGGGAGTAAATATAGGCAGACACTGTTTGAGAGTATTTCTTCTTAATAATAAGTTTTTCCTTCTTATAGGTGTCAAGGGAAATATTCATAATATTGTTGATCTGCTAGCACTCTAGAATGTTTTGTAAAATTTGGGTATTCCAATGTCTCTCTGTCCAACAAACAGAAACATTGAGATTTAAAGTGTGTTTTTGGTGTCACATCTAGGAAGTCCTCGGGATTTTTTTTTCATCATTATGGGATCAAAATTGACACTCTTCAGATTGAAGCAATCTTAAATATTCCTCCTCAAAAGAATTTTACATAACTATGGTATTTCTAAGGAAAACAAGCATATATAAGACATTTCATATCTAACTTTTCAGGTAGGTATCAATCTATCACTGCCTTAACCAAAAAAGATGCTAAATTTATGTGGGATGACAAATGCCAATATGCTTTTGAAAGCATCAAATAGTATTTAATAACACCTCCTATTCTCGTAGCCTCTATCTCGGGAAGGCCTTTGATCCTCTACACCACAGCTTTAGACAGATCCCTTGGATCCTTACTAGCCCAAGTCAATGCTGAGGGTAAATAAAATGAAATGTACTACCTAAATTATCTCCTAATTCCTACCAAAATATGGTATACTACAATTGAGAAAAAAATACTTAGCCATGATCTTCGCCATTCAAATGTCTGAGCACTACATGCTCTCTCAAAAAATGACTCTCATCTTCAGAGTCAATCCTTTGTAGTTCTAATGACTCAACTGACACTCTCTGGAAGACTAACTAGGTGAGCAATGATACGACTCCAGTTCGACATAGCTATTGGTGCCCTTATAATCCATAAGGACTAATACAGGTGGAATCCTAGCAGCAGACCCACTACCGGCAGGGTCCCATCTCAATGATGACCTGCCCAATGAATAGATTCTGGAGCTCAAGGTTTCCTGCACTTTTCATAGGGAACTAAACTTCAATGAAACTTCATCTTCTTATAAATATAAGGGCACATAGACATTTGTACCTCATAAAGTTCTGGTAGGATTAGTTTTCGTCATTTCGGACAGAGTGATGATGTCATTCTCTTACCACTTGTCAGTGCCATTTATGAATGATGAATCCAAGTATGAGGCATTCATAATCGGCTTTAAACTTAAATATTAATGGAGTTCAAGGACATCAACATCTTTTTGGATACTCAAATCATCATTAACCAAGTTGTTGGAATGTACAAGACCCTAAAACCAAGGCCCAAGTAGTACTTCCCCTACAGATGAAGCTATTGGTACAAATCCCAGATGTTACAATGTTTTGAGTTCTTAGGCAAGAGAAATCATTTGAAGTTGCTTTTTCAAAGCTTGCAAATGAACTCACCTGCTTGGAAGAGGACCATGTGTTAATTTCAGTAAAAGGTTGACAGGTCTTCACTCAAATAGACATCGACAAATTTCTCAAAATCAGTTTCAACGTGACAACAAAAACTACCAAGAATGAAGAAAAAACAAGAGTGATGACATCCGTTCATTGAATATTTACAGATTGAGAGACTCCCTGATGACAGTTCAACTGCAAATCAAATCAAGCACCGAGCGTTGTTTTATGCCCTAGCAAACAACGTCCTCTACCATATGTCTTTTGACCAAATGTTGTTACAGTGTCTAAGAAAATTCAAAGTTTAAGTAGTAGTCAAATAAGTCCACTCAGACCTTCATGGTACTCACCAGTTAGAAACAAAAATAAAAATAAAATAACTCAGGAATTATTGGCCAACAATGATGGAAGATTGCATGGAAACTGTCAAATAATGTCACCAGTGTTAAGTGCATGTTGTGATCTTACAATAATCTTCGAATGTGCTACACCTAAAAATTTCTTCATGGTCGTTTGTGTGTTGTTGCACAGACATAGTGGCCCTATAGACCCTCCGTCCTTTAGAGGCCATTTGTTCATTCTGGCCAACATGGATTACTTCTCCAAATAGACATAAATATTTCTGCTCCAAGAAGTTAAGGCAATTCATGCCCTCTAGTTTTTCAAGAAACAAATTGTCCGTAGATTCAGAGTGCCTCAAAGGATAATCTCAGACAACAAAAAAGCCATCAAGAAAATAAAAATAAATAACTTCATCCAGAGATATGGGATAGATTAGCGATATTGAATAATCTGTTAACCCAAGGCCAATGATTTAGTTGAAGCCTTCAATAAGACTTTGGTTCAAATCATGAAAAAGACATTAATCGGTAACACAAGACAATGGCATGAGCAGTCTTTAGAATCTTTGTGGCTCTACCGTACCACATATCGAACACCGACATTGTCAACAACATTTACTCTAGTTTATGGGTCTAAAGATATACTTCTGCTTGAGGTGCAACTCCCCTTTCTTAGAGTAGCAGTTACAAAAAAAAATAAATGAAGAAGAAAACATGAAATTTGAGCTCAAAAAACTCAACAATTTGAATGGAAAATGCTTGTAGTCTCAGTAAAACATGGAGCTGTACAAAGCAAATATGCTAGTATCCCATGAAAAACTGGCACATCCAATAATATTTTGAATTGATGATTTGGTCTTGTGATACACAAAAGAAATGTGCAATTTTATGTATACAATTTATGCTTAAATTTGGTGATATTGCATTTTAAAGAATTATACTTTCAAGTTTTGTTGTAAGTATATTGATTTTAGACATTTGAAGCAAAAAAGGAGCAAAAAAATTAAATTTGGAGTCAAAATGCTGTTTTTTAGCATTCTTGCGCCAGATGTGCCAGAATCTAGAGAATAGCATGCAAATCTAATAAACTGGCATCAGAGGCTCTAGAGGCTTCAGAGATGAATTAAGACCAATTGTGGTGGTTATTGACTATTTTGAGAAGTTCTAGAAGGCCTCAAGCAATTTAAAGGTCTATGAAGTGATTCAATGTATCTAAACACTTTGGAAAGGCTCTTAAATGAAGAGATATGTCTCTTGGATGAAGGGATTTGTCTCTTGATGTGAAGAGCTGTGCCTCCTGGGAAAAAGGAGAGAATTTTGAATTCTTTGAAGAGGAGGATGGCGCCCAAGTTAAAGCAAAATCTAGTTTATGGGCAAGTAGCGAGGCTTGAGTGAGAGAGAGGCGTGAGAAGTCTTGGAGGAAGAGTTAGGTTTTTCTTCTAGAGTCGTACGAGGAGAGTGAAGGTGAGAGGTTTCTTCTTCATTACACTTCTAAGAGAAAATTGAGTGTGATTGCAAAGAGAGAAAGTGCTTAAATGGAACTTTAAGGGATTTTCTTTGGAAGGAATGTGAGAAAAGTTGTGTTCTTTCCTTTATTTGTTTTGTAAACTTATTTTTATATATATAATCCATGTTTTGTCATATCCTTCTCATGAATTTTGAGTAGCATGATTTATCCTTCTCCCTAAAATAAGATATGGTTTGGTGAAGAATTGATTTTGTTATGTAAGGTTTTAAATGTCAATAAATTGTGATGATTCGAACTCTGATCTTCATTTACTTTTTGATCTGGCCAATTGAAATGTTAAAATTTGTTGAGAACATAAGATCCAAAAGGGTTGTGTTTTTACAATAACGTAAGATTCATATCAATTTTATAGGTGAGAATGTATTCCATGGGGTTAAGTGCAAATAAATAGGCAAATTCATTTTGAGGGCCTCAGAATTAGAGATTTTTATGAGACAGACTAAAATCCCCAATTTTATCTAGTTGCTTGGAAACTAAAGCAAGATTGTTAGCCCTCAGGGGAGGGAGAAGTGGGAACTCTGGAGTGGGAGCCAGTATCCTCTTAACATAATCACAAATTTAGGGACCAAACTCTGGATTAGTCAATATTTTTTATGTACTTTCAGAGGATAAAGAAAATGATGTCTTATATTTGAAAATGAGAATGATACTTTCTTAAATTTGAACTCTTCAGTACAAAACTTTGTTTAGTTTTAGTAAGTTTAATTTTGAAGTTTAAAATATAGCATTGTTAACTTAGTTCTTTTAACTACATTTCATTTAGAATACATTAAATTTACTTTAGATTTATTTTTCTTACTTATTTTTTTGTAGTTTGAATATTGTGTTTTACATTATAACCATAAAAATTTTCAACTCCCTATGGGATCGATACCTAGGACACCATTGGAGCCCTTTATTACTTGAGTGATACATATACATGCGTAATTATTAAGGTTTGGTAGATTAAAGATTTTAACATATAAACCAATTTATACTGAAGTGATTTTTATTGTGATTGATCTGTATATTTACTAATTGTGCTTTCATGGATGTGTTGTAGTATTGAAAGTTATTTACAACGCATACACACAAACCTACAACATCATCTTAGTATTCCAAAGACCTATTCTCACTCACCACAAAATAGGTGGGAAATTCAAACCAACATTGGAGGGTAATATGCTATTAAAAAGACGTACTCGGGAGGATCGTACCAGCAGGTTGATGGTCAAGGAGAAATGATAATACCCTTGATTAATGGGTGGTATTTAAAAAAATATTATGCTACATGAGAAAGAATAATGAGTACATGTTTGTAAAATGGGGAAATTTAAAACAAAATAATGAAAAGATGAATGAGTTTGTCTCTTCAAATCATGTTCCGTTTGCTAATTCTAATCTTTACTCTTAGAGACCCTCTTTCACTCATTAGACTGTCATCTACAAGCTTCTTTCCATAACAACAGATGAACCCTCAAAACAAAAAAAAATGAAATTAAAAAAAAGAATTACAAATAAACCAAAGTAAAACAAACAAACACATAAATGGATGACAATAATAGTGATAAATTTGAAATATGCGCACTGACGTTTTCCCTATGCTTCAAAGAAGAATGTCAAAACCTAAACTCAACTTTAGCTTTCTTTGTAGTGTGTGCTTGGCTCAGGATTGTAGGTGTGTGGAAAAAGGATCGAGGATCCACTTTGATTTTGACATGGAATAAGTTGAGTGTCTATACAACGACCCATTATTGTCCACTGTTGATCAAGAGGAAGTGAACTCATTTTGGATTTTACTCCAAACCCCAAAATTCCATCAAAAGTAAAATAGAGTTGAAAATACTGGAGCAAACCATCACTGACAGAGCAAGAATTGAGAAAGGATGGAGATCACGAGTAGTTTCCATCGAGCAATGGATAGTGAATTTTTCCATGACAGGCCTCACCAAAAATAAGTGCAGTACATAATTAAGGAACTAAAACAAGTGGCTAATAAGAACTAAGGAGTAGAAAGAACAAGTGCTCCCACCACAACCCAAGGAGGCAGATTTCTTAGACTTTGAGTTTTAGATTCTAGAATACACTCTTAAAGAGGCATATCACATCCCCTAGATAGAAAATTTTGATCTAGAGAAGGATGATATGAAGAGACACATCTTCGCCTCGAGTTCGTAGCCCACACAGATTGTTGAACCCATGGCACTAGAGGATCCTATCGTCTAATAGATCATATCTGAAGAAGAGTTGGAATGCATGCAGATTATCAAACGATAGTTCTTAAGGCATTCACAAAATTTTAAAGGCGAGAAAATCGACCTACTATAAGGCTTGCAGCTATTCACAGTGTATTCAACAAAGAAAAGCAAGAAATTATTTTTAAACATGTGATGAAGGCTTGCAACACAGGGAGTGCTCGTCATCTAGAAGGGAAAACTTTTTAGAAACCCATCCATTTAAAACAAGGAAAAGATAGGATCACCATATAATATAGTTGCTGCTACAAATTCACTATGGACATGGTTGGAAATTCCCTAGGCATCCTGAGATACAATCAAGTGGATCCAGTGCCTCGAATAATAATTAAAATAATTAAAAGATTGGTTGTGCAGAGCTTAATTCCTACATATTGCATCAACAGTAGCTGCATCATCAATATAAATGAAGAGGGGGATTACATAACACCCCACATTGGCTACCATGATTTTGAGAGACCCTTTTGCACAAATTTGCTACTGAGCAAATGTGTCATATTACTAAGGTGCAAATAAAAGGGCTTGGAGAGTTCAAGGGTCCATTCTGGATACCCCTCTCTTTTGGATCTGTTATGATTCTACAAGGAAATGGTGTTGATGAAGCAAACCATTCTATTCCTTGGGTGGGTAGTAGAGGATTTCAATCACACCAAGTAAAATGCACCCCAAAAAGTGCTTAGTTCACTACCAACTCAAGCCAAAAATTTCGGGATTGTGATTCCTAAAGCTATTGTGACCATGTGGGCACTAAAACAACTTGAAGAGGATGGAGAGGACTTACTTTGGATAGCTAGGTGCCCACAGTAGGCCCTGTAATGATATGAGATTGCTACACAACAATGAGCTTGAAGGATTAATATGACACACATAGACAAAGACATGACATGGATGATGTTCTATGTTGTTTAGTGTCATTGCTAAAATGATGTTATCTTTAAAGTAATATCGGACATCTTTGTTATTAGGAAATTATCACTTTTGTATCTTGGGCTTCTCTTTTGTATGAAGATTGGGGTTAGATAACCTTTTGCTACATTTGCTCTTCTGCCACTAACAACTTCTCATGTTGGTCCAAAAAGGCCAAAGTGGACAATCATGAACAAAGTATTTGACATTAACCAAAAAAGAGACAGAGACAAACTCTCGCAGAGTGACATAAAATCAACATTCAATGACTACACCAACTAAAACCAACTAAGGGCAAGGTGTAATTTCCTTCGAGTGGCCTATACCCAGTAGATAATTTAAATCCTGCAAATCAAAATTTAATAACCCAACCAACTAAAACCAATTATGGACAAGGTGTAATTTCCCTCTGGTGGTCTATACCCATTAAAATTTAAGAATTTGTAACATTTCTTAACCAAACTATCCTATACTATTTTCGTACCATTCTCCTCCGCTAGTAGGATCTACAGCCTTCCTGACATGAAATCATGGCTTCCCCTTAACTTACTTTTTCTCCTCTTTGTTAGGATGTAAATCCATCTGATTCCTCCTTAATGAGGCAATGACATGACATCTGACATTTTTGGAGATTTGTATAAGACCTCCTTTAATGGAACATGACATCCATTCTCCTCTGCAAGTAAGATCTAAAACCTTTCTGACATGGAATCACGACTTTCTTGCATAAATATTCTTGTCTTAGTGAGGATGTTAGTCCAATGGTGTTCCTCTTAATGAGATAGAGACATGACATTTAGCATTTCTGAGATTTATTATAAGACCTCCTTTAATGGAGCACGACATCTGTTCTCCTCCGCTATTGGATGTAAGGCCTTCCTGACATGGAATCATGGCTTTCCTATATCGTACATGCTCTCCATTAATCAACCTTATAATATAACATACAATAATTAACACAGTAATTTATCTTCTCTGAAAGTAAACCTAATTTTGATACTAATTTTTTTTGTTCTATAAAGATCATCCAAAAATAAATTCCTTATAGGATTTTTCTCCTTATTTAATTGTTGAACTCGCTTATGTTAGAACCTACCCTGCACAGAATCACTAGACTATGATTGTGGTTTGTTTGGCCGCACCAGGGTAAGCCTAATCTCTCAACTCTTAGTTGAGTTTCTTTAGGGTTTTAACTAAGTGATAGAGCCAAATTAATCTATATAGGCAAGACATGCCCTGAGTCAATCATATGAACCCAAAACCCTAAGAAACTTCCTATAGACCCTAGGGATCACTCTAACCATGAAATTCACTTTGGGAGAGTGGTCTACTTAAATGGATACTTAGCCTCAACTAAGGCCTCCCTTACCCCACTAAACCCTAAAAATCAACCCTAAACCCTAGCATACCCTTTTGACCCCAAAATTTGGTGACACTATGAGATGGTTAGAACCAATTTAGCCTAGCCTGATTTTGGTCAAATCTTGACCAATTGACCACTTTCTCATCCAGTTGAACCTTGACCCAACATTGTATTGATGTCACACCATGTGGTGAACTCAAGTGACACCATGAGGTCAACCCCCATAATTCATTTAATTATTAGAAGGGTTAAAAATTTAGTTAGGGGCAAAATTTTTTGCTAGATCCAACCCATTAACTCAAGCTCTAAACCATAAAATCTAACCCAAAGCAAATTGCCAATGAAGCCCCTATCCCATTATTATTGGGTTGCTTATGATAAAAACCAACCCACCATGACATGTGGGTGACGGTACAAAACAATCGAAGTCAAGTCTAAGCACAAGAGGACAAATCCACACACTTCACCATGGAGAAGCTACATGTCACCTTGATCATAGAATCTTTGACCAAGCCATGAAGAGGCCAAACTAGGCCTTGTGGAGCTAAGACCAGAACAATGCTGGTCTTAGTCACCTACTAAATGGCTCCCTAATCAAACCAATCCCTTTTCCATGGCTTCTTCTCCACCATTGGGACTACCTTCATGAAGGCACAGAAAATTGTAGAAGCTCTTCCCAACTACCAAAAGCCCTTGAAAAATTCTCTAGGGAACCTCTATGGAGACGCCTAAGTGTCTCCATGCCATGCCAAGCTCCTTCTAACTCTCTTAAGGATATAAATGGTGGGAAACCAAGAATCCTAAATTCTTCTAAACCTCTTGCTCCCAAAAGCAAAAACACTCATCTTGACATAGTTAGTTGATCCCCACTATTTTCATGCCACCCCCACCACTAGCAAACCCTAATTTCTCTTCACAAATCCAGGACATTTTTGGCCCCAACATAAACTTCTTAAAAACTCAAATCCAACCTTCCCAAAAGCTTCCCCAAGCCTGAAGAAAAGCTCACCAATCAAAATTAAGGCTTCACGAGCCCTTCAACTTTTTTCAATACTAACCCAATCTAGCATTTTGTCTAGCACATAGCCAGGACTAATGTCAACTCAGATTAAAGCAAGGAGAACATTTGAAACATCAAGGTGAAGCTCCTTGTCAAGCCTAATTGAGGCTGCCTTGGGTCAAAATGCCTAAATTTAGCTTCAAGATTGGTCTTTTGCAAAAGAAATGAACAATGCATGACCATTGAACCAAATATATAGGTTCATCTAATTTAGGTGAAGCTGTAGGAGTAAACCCTGAGTGATTTAGTTGAGAAATGAGATCGTGGATGGTTCTCGGCTATTCATCCATGTGAAAAATGAACCTATGTCATCCATTCCGTGTTTTAGAAATGGATGGCATGGATTAGTTCGAGCCATTAAACCAAGGAGGGGAGGAGCACCGGACCACGGGACAGCATGACATTGGCATTGAAAGTGAAACAAATCGGTGCAGGACGTATGGGCTTTCGACGGCGTCGGGGTTGATACGGTGCCTAAATTTTGCTTAGGCTTAATTTAGCTTAAACCTAAGATAAATAGGAACAAAAATGGTTTGAATCCAATGGTGGTTGGTCCTGAGCCCTAATCAAAATTGACCTAATCCTTTGGGTCTAACCCACATTAGACCTAAATATCAACCAACTCCTTAAGTCTAACCTACATTAGACCTAAACCCTAAACCTCTTATATCAAACCCACATTAGACATAAACCCTAATTATAAAACTTTAGGTCTAACCCACATTAGACTTAAACCTTAACTTAGCCTCTTTAAGTCTAACCTACATCAAACCTAATCTAAACCCTAGGTCTAACCCACATTCGACCTAACCCTAAACCTTAGCTCTATACCACATTAGACCTAACCCTAAACTTTAGGTCTAAATAAAATTAGACCTAACCTGATACACTTTAGATCTAACCCACTTTAAGCTTAACTTAAACTATAATTCTAGCCCAAATTAGACCTAGCCACAACTCAAAATTTCGCTAAGTCTAGCTTAGCTTAAACAGTTCAAATTCAAACTCTCAAGGTTAAATGTAATTTAGAATTGATTTCAACCATCTTAGTCTAACCTAACTTAGGCCTAGTCCATACCATTCATTCTAACACACATTGGACACAAAAATCAAACAACCTTTTTAGGTTTAACCAAACTTAGACCTAGCTAAATCCTTTGGGTCCAACCCACATTAGAACCCAACAACAACTAACCTTCATAGGTCTAACCTAACAAAGACCTAGCCCAATCCTTTGGGTTAAACCCACATTGGACCCAAACATAAACCATCCTTTTTTAGGTCTAACCTAACTTAAACCTAACCCAATCTCTTGGGTCTAATCCACACTGGACTAAAACATGAACCAACTTACTATGTCTAACTCAACTTGGACCAAGCCCAATGCTTCATGTCTGCCCATTGGACCCAAACATCAACTAATTTCCTAGTTCTCGCCCACATTAGACCTAACTCTAAACTTTACGTTTTACCCACGATACACCTAACCTAAAACTTTTAAGTCTAACTCAATTGTACCTAATCAAAACCGTTTAAGTCTATCCTACATTAGACCTAATCTAAACTCTTTACATCTAAGCCACACTAGACTTAGTCCAACTTTTTAGGTCTATTCCACATTAGACCTAGCCTAAACCTCCTAGGTGTAACCCACATTTGACTTAACTAAACTTTTTAGTTCTAACTTTAATCAAACATAAACCCTAAACTTTTATGGTCTAACCCACTTCAAATCCAACTTAAAACGCTAAGTCTAACCTAAGTTAGACCTTGCTTGAAATTTCTTAAGTCTAACCTAAATTAGACAAAAACCATAAAACCCCTTAAGTCTAGTCTGAATTAGACCTAAACTACTTCCCTTAATTTTAACCCAAATTTGGCCTAAATACTACATGAACCCATTTAAGCTTAACTTACATTAGACATAAACCTAACTTAGTTTTAGTTAAAATTTGACTCTCATTAGGTCTAGCCCAACCTAGGCCTTACGTAAGTCCAACCTAACCTGAACATAGTCAAATTTAAGTCATCTTGGGTCTAACCTAACGTAGACCAAATTCAACTGAATCACCACCTATATCTACTTAATTAAATTCAATTGATTCACAGTCAACCAAACCTAACTCAGGTTAAACCAATCCAACAGATTCACAAGGTCAAACCGACTACCCAATTAATTTGAACCTTTCGGTCAACCCGATTTAACTCAAGTTAACCTGATCAAACTGTCCTTCAGGTCAACCCGACCTGTCTCGGGTTAACCCAATTCAGTTAAATCATCGGGTCGACCCAAACTAACTTGGGTTAACCCAATTCAATTGAATCACCTGGTCAACCCGACCTAACGTATGTTAACCCAATCCAACTGATTCACCGGGTCAAATCGACATAACTCCAGTTAACCTAATAAAATGAAACCGTCGGATCAACCTAACCCAACTCCAGTTAACCCAATCCAACTGGTCCACAAGGTCAACCCAACCAAACTCAGGTTAAGCCATTCAATTGAATCATCGTGTCAAACCTTCCTAACTCAAGTTACCCAATTCAACTGAATCATTTGGTCAGTCTAACGTAATTTGATTTCACGCAATCAGACTAATTCACTAGGTCAACCTGACCTTACTCAAGTTAACCTAATTCAACTGAACCATCAATTCACCCCTACATAACTTGGGTTAACTCAATTCAACTAACTTGCTAGGTCAACCCGACCTAACTCGGCTTAACCTAATTCAACTGATCCAACCAGTCAACTCATCCTAACTTCAGTTCATCTAATTATATTGATTCATTGCGTCAATTTGATCAAACACAGGTTAACCGACCCAATTCACTTGATTGATCGGGTCAATCTAACATAACTTGGATTTACCCAATTCAACTGATTCATTAGGTTAAACCAACCTAACCCAGATTAATTCAATTGAACTAATTCATTGGTTCAACACGACTTAACTCTGGTTAACCCAATTCAACTGATACATAGGTTAACCCAACCTAACTTGGATTAACCTAATTCAACTCAACACACTTGTTTAACCCGACCTAACTAAGGTTAACCCAAGTTAACCATTCCCCGGGTCAATGATACTTAACTTGGATCAACCCGATTTGAGACTCAATTTCAAGCTTAACTTAAGTCTTGAACTAAGCCTAATCAAGGATTGAGTTAAGCCTAACCTATGCTAGACTAAAAGACAACTCAAGTCTAAATTAAGTTAGACTTCATCAAATTCTAATTTAATATTAACTTGATTCAACCCAAGCAATTTAATTTGGATCAGCTCAGCTTAATTTAGTTTGGTCCCAAGCTAACCTGAATTGATTTAACTCGGCTCATCCTTAGTCATTCTAACCTTAGTAAGACTAGTTTGACCCCCATTCAAATTAAGTCAACCTGGGTCAATCACATTAAACTTTGGTTGGGTTAACAAGTTTGGAGATAATCCTAGAGAAAAATAGACTAACTCAAGTTAACTCAAATTACCTAGAGATCAACTCAACCTATCTTTAACTAATCTAATATTAACTTAGACCAAGGTGACTGAAGGTTAATGAGTGCTTGACTTCTCATTCGATAACAAATCATACTTAGCCTTAGTTAGTGACAATTTGGGCCAAGGTACAAATCAACCTAAGCAAAATAACGTAAAATTCACCCTAAAAGCCACTAAAACTTATACTTCAACTAAAAAATTCAACCTGGTTTGAGAAGGTATTTTGGAGGAAGCAACACATGACTGTAAAATAAAAAATATCTTCCAGTCACTTGTGACTAAATAATCCACAAACCATGATTACCCCGGGACGACAAACTATGGTATCTTGACCTAGTCTTCCCAAACAATAAAAATAAACCACAAAATGACAAAAAAAATTAGTAAAAATAAGCTAAGAAGTCTTAAGAAACCTAAAATTTTCAAACCCCTAAAATCCAAAAAAGACACTAAATCTTAAATGAAACCATAATGAACAAATATAATTGAACGCAACTTGAACCCCACTTACTCTAGTCTACGACGATCTCTTGGAAGACGTAACTCGATGCTAGCAGGAACCTTTCAGTCGTAGCAGGTTTAACCAACTCTAAGAATAAGTAGATCAGGGAACTTGACAACCACAGGAAGATGGAAAGCCTTGGGCATCTTGACCGTTTTGTTTTAAATATAAAAAAATCAATCAATTGAATCAAAACATATTTTTTGATAACTCTATTTTGTAGGGCTACTAAAGACAAATGGTGGACACCGCCCTAGATTTACTTTGCATGTTATTAGGGTGTATTAACTTTGTTTTGCTGAGACGGACATTTAAAACCCAACGCAAAAGGATTGAGCTTTCTGAGGATGAGTAACAACCTAAATGAGGAGTTTTTGTAAGCAACCTCAAATTGTTTAAGATGTAATTAACTATTGAGGTTTGCCCTCATGTAAGAAGAGAACCCTTGAAATCTAAATCTCTTGTTATAGGTTTACTTTTGTCTGGTTTTCTTTACAAATAAGCCCCCAATGTGTCTTAAGCTGATCTCAGCTTAGACATACACTTTGAAGATATCTACGTGAATTCCACTTCATGAAAGCTTCCCCAAATATTTCTTTTATTTATCCCTATCGTTTTAAGCCTTAACCCTTCGATCTATTCTCTCTTCAGATCATCCACACGATTAGAGAGATGGTTGTTCAGAGAGAACAACTATACAACAGAATACAAATTAGTGACTCCACAACAATGACATGACAATGGCAAGGCAATGGCGGCGCACAGTTTGAGACGCATCAGTATCGTTGCTACTTGATTAAGATATTTTTTGAGAATTTTGAAATCATATTTGATTCTTAACATTTTGAATGCCACTAATAACTCTGCACTTGTAGTGCAATCTTCCAATAAATATTTTTGTGCAGTATTTAGTAAATCACATAATTGTTGTCCTTCACTGTTTGGTGATTGATCATAGTCTGGAACACTCCCAACAAAATGAGTCATGTGGGCATTTTATTTGAGAAACATAACAAGATTAGGTATCATCATGATTATATTGAATATTTGTTTCATACCACCATGCAACCTAATACCGATAATCAGGTGTTAGGTACACTTGTTTTTTGTTCTTCACACAAGGTCATTGAAACTTATCATCTAAAAGCTAAAGACACCTTTGTGATGCCATTTACACAAATTTTTCCAAACCGTTCATAAATTCAGTAGTGAGTCATTTTCTTGTTGGATACAATCTTTTATACATTCATAATCTCAAACTTTGAATAATCATCTTAAGCCTATATGTGAATTTATAAATCAGTGCATTTAAATATTAGTCTAAAGTACATTTCATACGCATTACATATCTAACACAAAAACTTCAATCATTACATACAAATAATACACAATCCTTATGCATTACATAAACTTGAAATTTTACTGAAAGACAACACAATTCTTATTTATTACATATCTAACACCTAAACTCTAATTTTACATAAAAACAAAATAATGCAACCTAAACTTCAATATTGACATACATTCCACTCAATTCATATACACTATACATCTAAACATCAATTCTTACATACATTCCATTGAAGTCTAATGTATTACATATCTAACAACCAAACATCAATCTTTACATAAAAAAATACACAATTCTTATGTATTAAATACATACAAACCACACAATTTTTATTTATTACATATCTACAAAGTAAACTTAAATTTCTTCATACATTCAGCTAAATTCTTATTTATTACACATCTAACACTCAACTTCAATCGTTACATACAAACCAAACTATTCTTACGCATTACATACATAAAAATCACACAATTTTAATGCATTACACGTCTAACACCTAAGTTCAATTTAAATATGCTAACCACAAAATTCTCATTCATTACATATATATACCACACAATTCTTATGCAAAGAATATCTAACACCTAAACTTCAACCTCTACATACAAACCACAATTTTTATGCATTACATATCAAACGCCTAAACTTCAATTTCTACATACATACAAATCACTTTTTTCTTATGTATTACATATCTACTCCTAAACTTCAACTTTTACATACAAACCATACATTTCTCTTGCATTAACTTTCATACACCGAACTTAAATTTCTACTATGCACACAAACCACATAATTCTTATATACAAACCATACAATTCTCTTGCATTAACTTTCATACACCGAACTTAAATTTCTACTATGCACACAAACCACACAATTCTTATATATTATATATCTAACCCTAAACATTACAACAAACTACACAATTCGTATGCATTTCATATCTAATACATATACTTTATTTTCTACATACATACCACATAATTCTTATATATTCTAACACCCATTCAATCATTGTGTACAAATGAAACAATTTTTATGCATTACATGTCGTACACCTAAACTTCAATTTCTAACTTACAATTTACACAGTTCTTATGCATTACAAATCTAACCCTAAACTTCAATTTTTACATGCAAACCACACAAGTTTTATGCAGTTTATATCTTGCACCTAAACTTCAATTTCTACTCTGCATATAAAGTGCACAATTCTTGCTTATTACATCTATCCCTAAACTTCAATTTTTATATACAAACTACACAATTCTTATGAATTAAGTAGCCATCACATAAACTTCAATTTCAACATACAAACCACACATTTTTTTGTATTACATAATTAGCACACAAGCTTCAATATTTACATACAAATCACACAATTTATTTGCATTATATGTCTTAAACCTAAACTTCAATTTCTATATACAAAGAACAAAATTCCTAAGTATTACATATCTAAACCTAAACTTTAATTTTTACATACCAAAAAGCAAATTCTTATGTATTACATATCTAACCCTAAAATTAAATATTTACAAACAAATCACACAATTCTTATGCAATACATATCTAACACCTAAACTTCACCAATACAAACCACACAATTCATTTATATTTCATTTCTAACACCAAAACATCAATTTCTACATACAAATCATACAATTTTTATGTATTACATATGTTACACCAAAACATCAATGTTTACTTTCAATAAATAAATAAATAAATAAATAAATAAATAAATAAATAAAGAATCTAACAGCTAAAAAAGTAACGAAAGTTAGACCGAACAGAGAAGAGAGCATTACCTAAAGGTTGTGGAGAAAGAATGCTTACCATAGCCATGATTTTGCCTTTGCAAATTCACCTAACACGCTAGACGCTTCGTGGAAAAGATGGGTCACCTGAATTGTCCGAGCTCTAGGCAATGAAACAATTAAAACCGAGAACTAGAATACAATTTTAAGGCATGTGCATCGGCTTTGCTTCAGCCAGTGTAGACAAAAAACTACTTACCATCAGATATACGGTCTGATTCATCGACGCTATTAAGTAATTATATTGCATTGACAATAAGTCGACACAAAGGTTAATGCCACACAGTTTGCATTGAAATATTGAGTTTAACGTTTGTTTCAAATATTTTGCGTCGATAGAGGGAGACTCAAATCATGTCGCTAATCAGTACTGATGTAACACAAATACAAATATGAGGCTAAAATTTGCATAAAAAATTACTTGACACTAATGATCCAATTTCCAAGAGTGGCACATATTTTATTTAGTATCAAACCAACTTGAATTATTTTTTTTGTTTTTTTATTCAACCTTAGATTGCCATCAAAATTATTTATCCAAGGTACATAAAAAAAATTCAAGTAAATGGTGCCCACATATACCTATGACAAATGAATGAAGAAATAATGCACCTTGGCAAATAAACCCAAATAAATCAATGGTTTTAACAACAATAGAGAGTTGAAGTGCGGAAGTGATGTACATCCTCTTACTATATTGCAAGGGGTATATAAGTAGCAAGGGGGAATTTTGCTTCAAGGTGCAATTTCAGATGCTTCTAAAATTAAATTTTCTAACTTCGAAGTATTCTCTTATTTTTCAATTTTGAAGATTATGATGCTCAAACATTTAAATTTTAATTTTGAAGAAGGCCGTAATCTTTGACTACTAAATTAGTAAGCAATCAAATTTGAACTGTTTTTTAATCTTAACTTCTATCCATCAACTTCCTTTTTGATTAACCTTGTCGTTTGAATAGGATGTCATTTTTTCCACATTTTTTTTAATAAAGCTAACAAAATATTATATGTCAAGGTTCCACATCTTTAAATATTTATTTCCTTATCTCTTGGTAGCAAATAGTAGTAAAGAATTGAAATCATTTTTGTTTGAATAAATTATAAATATTTAGGTGCGTATCAACGCGGCTCAATCGCAATTTTACTGCAAATAACGTATGATTAATCATCAGTATAAACCTTTTTTTATACAATAGATGGCACAATGGCAGCATATTCATATTCGAGAAATCATCAAGACGAGCACAGGAAGGAAGTGTTGGGTATTGTGGAGCTTGGTCCACGATTTGATCTGGCAATTTTGGCGTCTATTGAAGTTTATTAAATTTTATTTAATTCCTTCTTCTTCTGTGGATTCTCCCGCCTTCCTCTTGTTGGTAAATTGAGGAAAGGAATATTAATTAATATTGCTTAATATTTCTTTCTCCATATTTCCTCTGTTGCTTCCTTTGGAATTAGCTAATTAAAAGACAACTAATTAAAAGTTGCTTTCTTAATGAGCCATATTAGACCATTTAAGGAAGAAGAAGGATTTGAAAAGATATATGCTATTCCCTGTATTCTTTGCTGAAGCTTTTCGGGTAGGAGAGAAGCAGGTTTCCCAGAGTGGCTTACAGGTAGAAAAAGGAAAGAAACATAAGCAAGGCTTGTGCTCTCTCTTCGCCTTTAAATTTGGCGTGAGGTTTCCAGCTCCCCTAGTGGTTTTTTGTTCTACGTGTGGCTCTCAGTTTAGAGAGAGAGAGAAGGTGAAAAGAGAGAGAGAGAGAGAATTTTTTCTTGTAAGTCGACATGGTCGACGGTATAATCCTCAAAGCTAATAAAATCCTCTGCAGCTCCGTTGACGTAGGCAAGTTGCCGAACCACGTAAATTTGTATGTTTCGCTGTGTTTTCTATTTTGCGAATTTTTTCTCGATCTGGTTTTTTTTGTTTTATTGCCGTCGTTTTTCACAACAACTGGTATCAGAACTTTGATTCGAGGCTGAAAGAAAACGATGGGCGGAGACGAAGTGATGGCATCGGGGATCGAGAAGTTCAATGACACAGATTTTAGTTGTTGGAGAATGCAAATAGAAGACTACATCTATGGGAAGAAACTTCACCTGCCGTTGCTGGGAAAGAAGCTGGAAAAGATGGACGATGTGGAATGGAATTTGTTGGATCGACAGGTTCTGGGGGTTGTTCGATTAACCCTGTCAAGATCCGTTGCTCATAACGTCATCAAGGGAATGACTACTGCAGAGCTCATGGCAGCTCTATCAGACATGTATGAAAAGCCAATAGCGAATAATAAGGTACATCTGATGAAAAAGTTATTCAACCTGAAGATGGCGGAAGGTGTGTTTGTTGCTCAACACCTGAATGAGTTCAATAATATCACTAATCAATTGTCATCTGTTGAAATTGATTTTGATGATGAGATTCGTGCGCTGATATTGTTGGCTTCATTGTCAAATAGCTAGGAAGCCATGAGGATGGCAGTTAACAGTTCTGCAGGTAAATCTAAATTGAAATATGATGATATACGTGATTTGATTTTAACTGAGGAGGTGCGCAGGAAAGATTCTGGCGAGACCTCGGGTTCGAGTTCAGCACTGATTGTTGATTCTAGAGGGAGATCACGGAACAGGAACTCAAATAGAGGAAGATCAAAATCAAAGTATGGTCAGCAGGCAACCTGCTGGAATTGTGGCAAAGCTGGCCACATAAAAAGGAACTGCGGAAATCTCAAGAAGGAGAATGATGACGCAAATGTTGTAACTGAAGAAATACATGATGCGCTATTGTTTGCGGTTCACAGCTCTGTTGATGACTGGATACTGGATTCAGAGGCTTCCTTCCATACATCTTCCCACCGGGAGTTAATGCGAAATTATGTTACAAGCAACTTTGGGAAGGTATATCTAGCTGATGGAAAAGCTCTTGACATGGTGGGGATGGGAGACGTTGATATTGCACTTCCTAACAAGAGCAAGTGGACTTTGCAAAAAGTCAGACACGTTCCTGAATTGAAGAAAAACCTCATTTCTGTAGGGCAGCTCAATGAGGGTGGTCATTCAGTAGT
>NEWO01000779.1:257552-268440 GCA_003013225.1 Phalaenopsis aphrodite | reverse complement strand
TATATATATATATATATATATATATATATATATATATATATATATATATATACATACATATATATATATATATACATATACTGCTTCAAAGAGGCTCTGCTAGGGTTTCGCCTCATGGCAAACCCTAGCCTCTCCTACCTGTAATTCCACGCTCGTAGAAGAAGGGGAGTACGTTCCTCTGTTCCGTTGTCTGCTTCATCGAGGTATGCGTGTGCTCGCTGCTCAATGTAGGGTTGATCGCCCTCTGCAACTCCTCTCTCACAGTTTCGACCTGATCGCGGCGCTCGCGTGTTGTGTTTCGACCAATACGTGCTTTTTTCATCTTCTGCAGTTACCTCTTCCGTCCTGCTCCTGTTTCTACGGGTTCGACTTCTGCTGCTTCGACCCGACGCGCTTCCATTTGAGTCTCGTTTCTTTCGCTTTTGCATCTGTGGGCTGAATGATCGTTGTAATAGCGCTTCCTTCTTCTTTGGTTGATCCTGACAAAGCTTATTTCGCCCACGTGGTGGGTAATTATCTTGCGGAATCTACTATTGTCTTCCCCTCAAACTATAAGGAATGTCGTGATGGTACGAGTGATTTCTCTTTTATTAAGAAGATAAGTAAGAAGAGTGAGAAATTTTTCTCTGATTCAGATATTTCAACCTTAACTGAGAAATTCATGTTCGCACTTATTGGGAAATTTTAATGGGAACACCCATCTATGGAGGTTATCAGAAAAAGTGTTGATGATCTCAAACTTGTAGGCAAATGGAAAGTGTGACTTTTGGATGGGAGACATGTGTTGATTCAGTTAACCCTAGCTGAAGACTATGTTCGGATTTTCTCTAAAAAAAATTCTCAAAATTGTATGCAAGTCAATGAATTTACTCAAGTGGTCTCCGGATTTTGACCCAAATCATGAGTCTCCTACTATTCTGGTATGGATTAGTTTACATGGTCTCAAGTTGCATTTTTTTAATCATCAAATTCTTTATTTTATTGGAGTCATTCTTAGATATCATATGAAGCTAAATATGCCAACCTTTAACCTAACTAGGACTCATGTGGCCAGAATACTTGTGGAAAAGAATATTACCTTACCTGATATCACTGAAGTCTGGCCGGGCACAACTCACAATGAATATTGACAACCAATTGTCATGGAACATAAACTTTTTTATTGTATCGACTGTAAGATGTTTGGGCATACACTTGATAAATGTCATAGGCTTCATCCAAACTTGAAAGCTAAAGCTCAAGCAAACAAAGAGGGGTCTAACCCCCATTGCTATGGACACATCTACTCAATCTGTGGAGGAAGTTCCCACAAGACGGGATTTGGTATCTGATTTGCCTGTGGATCCCCCTCTACATACATGGGTCTAACCAAAAAGTGTCAAAATACGAAGTATTAGGCAGTTAGAGAGCGTCCCAATTTTGTCTTGTCTCTACCTCTAGTTCTAGGAAAGGAGTCAGCTAATAAATTAATGAGATGAGTGTCATTGCCAGTAGTAACCAATATATCATCCAATAAGTTCCCCAGCTCAAGTCGGCCTTCATTCTTCTCCTTCCTCCTGGAATAGACTTGTCATTCCTCATACGAAGATTGACTCACCTGATCAGTGGATTGATCTAAAGTGTGTCGGACGTGTAGGTAGTTGAACATTAGAAGCAACTACTTGTTGTACCAGCTGATCTTTTATCAGATCAAAGGAGCACTCTCATGTATCTTGGCATGTAAGCGGGTCTTCTTCAATAGCAGTGAGTGGTATAAACACATTTGAATTTGTACATGTAGTATGATGTTCTTTATTAGGAACTGCGGTATTGGAAAGAGAATCGGGTTGCACCTCCGTATGGATGGTAGATGGTTGATCTTTAGCAATATCATGCCTTAGAAGAGAATGCAAGCGATAACAAATAATAGAATTGTGACCAAACATACTACAATGAGAGCAATAAAGAATGTGTGGTTCTATTTCAACTTTTTATCAATACCCGTTATGAGTGGTGTTAATTTATGCCTCATCCGGAGCTGGTTGAGTGATATCTCTCTCAACTAACACACAAGTCACAGAGGGTATGGTAATAACAAGCATAGGACTATCGACCTTAAGAGACTTTCCGTAAGCAACTGCTAATGAGTAGAGAATTTCCAAGTTGAACAAATGTAATTTTAACCCCGAAAACTTTGTTCAAACAGGAATGATAGGGGACTCCGCTTTTGGATCAAAATCGACAGTCCACTTCAGAATTGTCATAAAAAGGTTGCCGGTCTTCATAACTTTTCAAGAAAAAATGCGAGTATAATCGACATAGTGAGATAACTGAATCAATATAGGTCAACCGTCAAGTAAATCAATATTCCAACTGCCCAATAGTTTCACAGCATCAAAATCTTTCCGAATGATCTCAAGTTTTGGGTGACCATAGAGAAATTTCCCCACTATATCAAAATGTAAAAAGGAAGCGAGAGTATTGGTTTCAACCTCAGTGAGAATAAGAGCAGAGCTTCTGTCGGGCACAACGACAAAGACGGTGGAAGTGTGATTACCACCACCTTCAAGAGCGTCGTGGAAAGATTGTGGAACATTGCATGAATTGCCGATATGAAAACCAAACTCTGAACCTGAAAAAGGAGCACGAGTAGGATTAGGAAAGTCGTTGGCAACTGCAGTGAAATAGGAAAGCATCGTCGAGGCCATCTGAAGAGAGGCTAGGCGAGCTGCAAGGCAAGCAGACATTCTGTCGGGCACAACGACAAAGACGATGTCGAAGGCGTCGTCGAGTATAGAGACGACGCGAACCTCTATCGAGGAAACGTCATCGAGTGTGGGTGTGGAGAGATGAAGCGCAGAGGCTGGCGGAACGACAGAACGACGAAACGTGAGAAACCATTCGTCGTCGAAGCAGGCGAATCGCAGGGGCTTGCAGAATGACGGAAAGACGAAAAAGATAACGTGAAACCCTTCTTCGTCGGGCACGAGGAAGCCGGTATAGTGAAGCCGAGAGATTCAACGGAGGGAATAGCCATGAGGCGATATATTTTTTTATAAAAGTCAAAGAGCAAATATATTAATACGAAAAAGATACAAAAATGTTGCATAAGAGGGCCTAAAAGAAAGCCTAACTCATACAAAATAACACACACAAAACTAAAAAAACAAAGATACATAAAGAAAAAAAACTAAAAGCCACAAAATGACACAAAAGTGTTAGAGACGTCCCACTTTAGTCTTCATGTCTCTAGTTCGTGAAATTGAGCCGACTAACAAATTAGTAAGGTGAGTATCATTGTCAGTAGTAACCAAAGTATCATTCATCAGATTCCTGAGCTGAAGTAGATTTTCATTTTTCTTCTTTCTCCTTGATGAGTAGACCTGTCATTCCCCATCCGATGATTGACTCATTTGATCCGTAGATTCCAAAGGTGGTCGGACAGTTGTAAGTCGTACATCATGATCCCCATAAGCCTGAGTAATACTAACATCTTTCTGGACCTGATGAGACAATAGTGAAACAGTAGAAGTATTTTCACCCGTATTATCGGTGATAGGTTCTAAGACAGGTGGGGTCTAGAGAATCTCTCTTTCCCCCACGAAAGGAGGTTCCAAAGACGGGGGAGCTACAAGTGGGGACAGAATGGTTGGCATATTGTCTGCGGGAAAAGTGACGTCTTCTGGGGTATCCTTTCTGATGATCAATAGTGTCAAAAACTTGGAGCTGATCAAGAGGAGATGGAATCACAGCTTCTATCGGAGCAGTTTGTTTTTTTGATCTGAGGTGGGGGTGTAGATGATGACATTGAGAACTGGAGTGTCTGAACATACGACAATTCGAACAATACGGCGGAAAAGGCTCAATCTGTACCTTCTGCCAATATTCTTGGTGTTGTGTGTCCAACCAGATTTCCTCAAAAACGGCTGTAATGATGTCTCTTTCAACAAGTATCAGATGGACGAGAAAGATTAAAAATAGGAATGTCCGCCTTGAGTGATTTTCCATAAGCTAAGGCAATAAAATACAATCTTTTTTGAGAAAAATAATGAAATTTCAGACTAGGGAGGCGAATTCAAACCAGAATGATTGGCGGTTCCGTCTGTGAGTCAAAATTCGCAGACTATTTCAGAATCTTCATTGTTCTGTTATCAATCCATATTATCCTTCTAACAAATAAACACATATAATCATCTTCATTACTAATTTGAATAAGAATGTCTCTCATATAATAGTCCAATTTTTCACTCTCCAACAAGGTGCATAAGTTCAAATTCTTTGCAAATGAGCTCTATTTTGAGATGATCATATAGAAATTTGCCAACCAAATTCAGACGACCGGAGGAAGCAAGTTGAATATCTTCAACTTTTGTGAAAAAGAATGACAGACTTCTCATTCTTCCTAACAGGTTTCTTGATGTCCTCGGCCCACTCAAACGAAGGAGAAAAGACGATGATTTAGGTGTGTCTGAGGCGTGGATATCCGCAAGGGCAGCTGCATACGATTTGTCTGAAGCCATCGAAAGCATTGAAAGAAAGAAGAGAGGACGTTGTGAGCGCAGAGAAGCTGCAGAGGAGCCACAGAGGAGCGCACCCGCGAGAGGGAGCCGCAGAGAAAAGACGTGAGACGTGAGATGAGGTGCAGAGCCGCAGACACACCTAAATCCCGAGAGGGAGCCATGAGGCAATATATAGATATATATATATATATATATATATATATATATATATATATATATATATATATATATATATATATATATATATATATATATATATANATATATATATATATATATATATATATATATATATATATATATATATATATATATATATATATATATATATATATATATATATATATATACCTTAAGTGTTAATAATAAAAAAAAAGATACAAAATTTGGAGGGGGGAGGATCCCCGTCTAAAAAGGCAAAAAAATACATTTAACACACCCCTTGGGGTTCCTCCTCCCACAATACAACTCACACGAAAAGAAATCTTCAAAATTATAGGTATACACAAGCCAAAAAAACAAAACCAAAAAATAAGTAAACTTGTGCCCATGTAGTAGGAATAAGAGGAAAAGAGAAAGAAAATCCACAAAAAGAAACAACAGCAAAGTCCTAATCCTTTGGAAACACTCCAGCGAGCAGCAGTGCCAATTGGGATGACGGTCGATTTAGTAGAGAAGCCAAACAACAGATGACCAGCGAAAAATGTGAGAGCAGGAAAGCCAAAGAGACAAAATCAGGAAGGATGCAAACCAAAACCTGCCAAGAAAAATAAAGAAACCGCAAGAGGAAGGGTGCAAACCAAATCACAGTACAGAAATGAGAGCCCCATCCATAAAGCCGAGCAGCACAAATGTTAAAATCTAACATAAGGCAAATTCAGGTTATCCCCGGTAAGGAGACGTCTGGGTGGAGCAGGGGGAGATATGCCAGCAGAGCACGCATCCCCTGCTTGCCTGGCTAACCAATCAGCAGGGGAGTTGCCCTCTCTATGGATGAAACTCCAACACACTTCCAAGTGTCTTTCAGAAATTAAAGCATAAATACGTTTAAAAATGCATATAATATCCCAAACAGAAGAATAGATACCCAACAGTATATCATAGAACATTTTTGAGTCAATTTCCACCACAATTGTATGAAGATTGAAAGCAATTGTCACCGTTAAGGCAAACCCCCCCAGCATTCCGTGGCTAAGGGTTTGTTAGCAGCAACAGGAGAAGTAAAGCAGCATATACGCTTACCCTCAAAATTTCTAAATATGTCCCCAACCGTAGCATATAATTGGTTCTAATTGTCATCCACATTCACTTTAACACATCCGGAAGAAGGGGGAGTCCACCTGATTAAACGGGGGAGCCTAAAGTTCGAAACATCATTGGAAGAGACCCTGAGGGCCTTGGTCTAATAGGCCAACACATAAGAGGCTGGCATAGAAGCTAGGGGGGGGGGGGGGGGGGGAATATATTTAAAGTTGTTTCTTGCGGTCCAAATAAACCAAAGGACCAGCAAAGGAAGGGGAAACCCTCCCCCCTTATCATCAAAAGTCTTCCATTGCCACAAATAATTACTTAGGATGCCTCTATGGATCCAGGGGATACCGAAATGTAAGTCCAATATATTCCAAAAATTTAAAGAGAAAGCACATTAAAAAAACATGTCTCGAATCTTCCTCCGCAACTTTGCACATAGGACACCTCGAAGCCAATTTAAGGCCTTTCAACTTAAGAATGTCATCAAGAGGTAGTAAAGAAGAGAAAACGCCAGAGGAAAAAGGATATAGAGGGAGTTAAAAGTTTGTATCAAATCCATTTTTCCCCAAAACCAATCCCGGTGTGAATGTAAAGTGTCATTGATTAACTTGCAAACCGATTGAGAAGTGGTCCTCTTCCATACGGGGAAATCCCTGTGGGATGGGGTAATAAGTATAGTGGTAATATGCTTAGCATTTTGCTCTCCCACAATAGAACATAGTTTGGTGAAATCACAGCTATCTTGAGAAAAGAAATCTGAAACAAGAAAGGTATTAGTATAGGGAGAATGAGAATATTCAAAGAGAGAAGACAATCCCCAATTATCATTCCAGAAAGAGATGTTACCGTCACCAATATCCCAAAACATGAAATCACTAGCAGTAGACCTATTATTAACAACAGCTTTCCAGATTCAAGAATCACCAACATTCCACAAAACCTGTGAAGGGTGAGATAAAACACAGTATTTTTTATGCATAAAAGATGACAACAGAGATGAGCCCATTCTAAATTTAAACCAGAGTTTGCAAAGATTTATTTCAACCGTCTGTTGCAAGGCTTTAAAGCCAAAACCGCCAGCCTTCTTAGGCTTACACACCCTTTGCCAAGTGCCCCAAATCATCTTAGCACCATTCCCCACCCAAAGGAATTTATTAAAAAGCCTCTCCATGGCATTTATAGCACTTTTCTTTAGATTAAACACCTGCAAAGCATATAGAGAAATACTCTGTAGCACGCTAGATAGCAAAGATATCCTGCCCCCAGTAGAAAGGAAAACATTTCTTCAATCGTTAATTTTACGCTTGATTTTATCGATAACATCATCCATATGAATTTGTTTCCTCCTTCCCCTAATCAAATTAATCACAAGGTACTTAAGAGGGAGAGAGGCATAATGATAACCTGTATAAGAATCCCCCCAATGGATAAGATGTTGCTTGAAGTGCTTGCCAAAATACATTTGACATTTGTCACAATTAAAGACTAGTCCAGAACAATTCTGGAAATCATTTAAGAACCCCATTAATTGTTTTAAAGCAAGTTTAGAGGCAATAGCAAAATTAATAACATCATTAGCATAAGCAAGGTGAGAAACCACCATTTTGGCCTTATGAGAAAACTGTGGGGGTGAATCAACTGGAACTGACTGAGCATTCGAGATAGATAATTAAAGGCTAAAATTAAAATACTATGGGAGAGATGGTCCCCCTGTTTAATATCTCTACAACTAGTGAAGAAACCGTAAGAATTACCACTAACCAGCACAGAGTAATAATTGTTAGCCAACCCTCTTTTAATCAATATGCAAAAACCGGAATTGAAACCTCTAGCCTTTAAAACGTTGATGATGAAATCTCAATTAATAGAATCAAAGGCTTTCTTGATATCTAATTTGATCACTAGGTTGCAGCCCCTGTATTTTTTATCAAGATCATGTAAAATTTCCTGGGCTAAGGGGATATTGCCTGAAATATCATGGCTTTTTATAAAAGTCGATTTATGAGAGATGAGAGAAGGAAGATGAGGTTGAAGACGAGCCACAATCAATTTGCTAATAATTTTAGAAACCACAGAAGTGAGCGAAATAGGATGGAAATTCTTCCAATGCATTTTATCATTAGATTTAGGTATATGAACTATCAAAGCGGCGATAAAATACTTTTCGGGGTCTTCTCCCTAAAAAAAACATTGAATCGCGAGTACCACCTCTTTTTTATGATGTCCCAGCAAGAAATATAAAAAGCAAAAGTGAAACCGTCAGGGCCAGGAGCCTTCTGGGAATATCTTTGAGGGCAGAGAAAATTTTCATCTCAGTGGGGGGATCAGAAAAAGAGAGAGGAAACCATATCTTTATGATCATCAAACATTTCCGAGAGAATATCGGTGACTAGATGAGCCTCAGCATAAAGAGAGGTAAAATAATCATCGGCATTGGAACCAATTTGATCAACATCAGTGAGGGCAACACCCTCATCGGTAACAATCTTAAGAATGACATTAATATTCCGACGATATTTGATGGTGGCGTGAAAATATTTAGTTTTTCGGTCACCATTTCTAAAATGAGTATCACAAGCTTTTTGTCTAAGGAAATCTTTCTCAATGGAGATTTCCTCCAAGAGAGTACGATGAGCATGGGCTAACTTAGCAACAAGATCAGTAGTGTCGATCACCTGTGCCTCCAGTGCATCCACCTCATGTTCGGCATTCAAAACCCTGGAATGTACATTGCCAAAAATATCAAGGTTCCACCTCTTTAATAAAGAAGCCACATTTTTATGTAATTGTCATAAAATAAATCAAGGGCTGTCACTCCACGAAACCCAAGCCTGTTTAATCAAATCAAGAAAAGTAGAATGAGAAGTCCAAACATTAAGAAATTTAAAGAGAGAGCGAGCAGATTTAGAATGGAAAGCCAAGCTAAGCAAAATAGAATAATGATCCGAAGCAACATGATTAAAATGTTTGACATGAATAATATTATAATAGCCCAGAAAAGAGGAGTTTCCCAGAAATCTATCCAGTCTCTACATAAGAAGACCCCTCCTCCAAGTATAGGGAGTACCCGAGAAGCCTAAATCATAGAGGCCAGCATCGGCAATATGCTCACAAAAACGATTAATAAGGTTTGTATCAACTTTAGCACCACCCCTTCTCTCCGAAGGAGACATAATCATATTTAGATCACTTCCAACAAACCAGTTATCAGAAATAGAAGCACCCATTTGAGTAAGTTGTTGCCAAAGAAGTAATTTGTCCAGTAATAAAGAGCTAGCGTAAAAAAAGGTAGTCCAACATGAAAATCTTCCACCTGATAATGAATTAGAACATACTGCACATTATCATCAATAATGCTGAAAGTGATATCCTTTTGCCAAAAGAGCCAAATTTTATTGTTCTGATTACTATAGTGCATGTAACCCCTGAATTTCTTAACGATATCCTCCTTATGAACCGACACAAACGGCTCCAAAAAAACAAAAATGTCTGGTTTATGGACCCTACATAAATGTTTTAAACGATTAAAAGAGTGGGGGTCCGCCACTCCCCTAATGTTCCATACAAGAATTTTAAACATTTTGGCCCATAACACCCGCCCTCCTAGCAATCCTAGGGGAAAGATGCAAGTGCTCACCCTCAGAATGATAAGTGACATCAATATTGTTTGAATTTGTCATATTAGGAACTTCTGATTTCCTTCTACCTTATTTCCTGCTATATTTTTGAATTGTCCATTTGGATTTCAAAGCCAAGGCAACCACAGCAGTTGGGTCAGGCAGTGAAGTAGTAGAAAGTATAGTAGTGTGATATGTAGATGGTTGTGGGGAATCTTGAATGTGTAAATCTCCCGGCAGTGCACTAAGGAGCTGTACCACATTTTCCTGTTCAGGAAGATTTTGTGTGGCAGCAAACGACTGCACATTCTCTTCAGACCTAAAGGGCCCATGTGTGCTACGCCATCAAGATGAGTAGCACTGGTTGCCTCGAAGCAAGGAACAATTTGTTCAGCAACCGGTTCAATAAGAGGTGTTCGATGGGCAGAATTC
Source organism: Phalaenopsis aphrodite (assembly GCA_003013225.1). Taxonomy (NCBI): domain Eukaryota; kingdom Viridiplantae; phylum Streptophyta; class Magnoliopsida; order Asparagales; family Orchidaceae; genus Phalaenopsis; species Phalaenopsis aphrodite. The sequence continues at coordinate 258,641 of NEWO01000779.1, read as the reverse complement.
TGTTCAACAGAGGATATACGGCCTGAAGTAGCTTTCCACAGTTTAGGATGTAAGTGAAAACAGTGTGTCGAATCATGCCCAAACATACGGCAGTTAGAGCAGTAACTGTTTTTTTGGTTTGAGTTGGGGATGTACACGGTCACATTGAGAGCTGGAGTGGCCAAACATATAACAATTTGAACAATACGAAAGAAAAGACTCAATCACTACATTTTGCCAATATTCATGATGTTTTGTGCCCAACCAAATTTCCTCAGAGACGGGTGAAGTGATGTCTCTTTCGACAAGTACTCTGGCTTCAAATAGACGGGAAAAATTAAAAGTAGAAATGTCTGTTTTGAGTGGTTTACCATAAACTGAAGCAATAGAGTATTACACTTTTTGAGTAAAATAATGAAATTTCAGACCAGGGAGGTGAATCCAAACCGAAATGATTGGTGATTCTGTCTGTGGGTCAAAATCCACGGACCATTTTAGAATCTTCATTGCTCTGTTATCAATCCAAATTATCCTTCGAGCAAATAAGCGTGTGTGATCCTATTCATTATTTAGTTATATAAGAATGTGTCTTCCATCTAACAGTATAATTTTCCACTCCCCAACAAGGTGCATAAGCTCAAATTTCTTACGAATCAGCTCCATTTTGGGATGGTCATATAGAAATTTTCCGATCAAATTTATTCGACAGGAGGAAGCAAGTTGAATACTTTCAGATTCTATAAAAAAGATGGCAAGTTTCTCATTCTTCCTACCAGGTTTCTTGATGTCCTCCGCCCACTAAAATAAAAGAGGGAAAGAGCACGATTTAGTGTATCTGAGGCGTGAACACCCGCAAGTGCAGCAGCATAAAGATCTGTCGGAAGTCATGGAGGTGCAGCGTAGCAGAGCAGAAAGCAGAAACCCGAAACAAGGAGCAGGAGCAGAAGCCCCTGCGATCTCAGAGACAGGAAAGAGCGGCGAAGCCCCTGCGATCAGTTCGAGCCCGAGGACGACGCAGCCGACGCACGAGCAGAGACGCATGAGCAGGAACGAAATGAAGCCGACGTGCAACGTCGAGAGAGGTTAGGTCGAAGAGAAGCTACTCAACCA
>NEWO01000779.1:227472-254022 GCA_003013225.1 Phalaenopsis aphrodite | reverse complement strand
TACTCAAGTGGTCTCCTGATTTTGAATCAAATCATGAAACTCTCACTGTACCGGTATGGTTTAGTCTACCTGGTCTCAAGCTGCATTTTTTTCACAATCAGGTTCTCTACTCTATTAGGGTCATCTTTGTGGACCCTTTGAAGCTAGATGTCACGCTCCGCCACATTCGAGAAATCATCGAGACGAACAGAGGATGGAAGATTCTAGAGAAGGTCCGAATATGAGGAGTCATCAAAGGGGCTCTAGAAGATTCCACCACGTTCCGGAGAGAGCAAGAAGGAAAAGCTCTAAAGAGGACCTAAGAATAACCTAGAATGTTCTAGAGTTATTTATGTACATTAGAATAGTCTAAGAGATAGAATATTATATTGTAATCTAGAAGCTTCTCTTGGACTTTGTATAGTCCCACATTGACTAGATGAAAGACCAAAGGCATGGAGGAGGCTATAAATAGGAACTCCTCCCCTCATTTGTAATTACCCAAGCATTGAATCAAAGCATTCTAGTATTCAATTGCAAATTATTCCTTTCTCTCTATTTTTCTTCTTAAGAGTGCTTGGGGCTCCTAAGTCCAGTGTTGTGAGTGATTAGGCTGATTTAGTGCCAAGAAAGAGCGCTAAAGCCGCACGGGTGACTTGACGAAAGTTAGTCCGTGACATAGAGCTATCTACTTTCAACCTAACCAGACATTGTGTGGCTAGAATACTTATTGAAAGGGATATTACTTGACCTGGTGTTACTGATGTATTGTTGGGCACAACCCATAATGGATATTAGCAACAAATTGTCATGGAACACAGACCCCCATATTGTACCCACTGTAAGATGTTTGGGCATATCCTTGATAAATGCCACAAGCTACATCCTAATTTGAAATCTAAGGTTCAAGTGAATAAGGATGGGTCAAACCCCACTGCTTTGGAAATTTTAGTTCCACCTGAGAGGATACTACCAGACATGAAGTGGTTGTTTCCCCTGTGAATCCCCTTAATGACTATTACTGTGAGTTATGTGATCTGGCACCTTCAAACCCCATAGAAAATAATACTAATGGAATATTACCTATAAAGGATAGTGTCCAGACTGATAATCAGGAGAACCTCGCAGCTCCTCTTCTTCGGGAAGTATCCGATGGAGAGACAACTAATACTTCACATATAATAAAATTTATTATGGGTACTACAATTGGTAATTCTTATGCTTCAGCTCTACCACCTCATCAGACTGATTCTTCGGATGAGGAATGACAGGTTTACACTTACAGGAAGAAGAAAAATGGAGATCTACTTGAGCTCAGGAGTCTTATGGATGATACATTGGTTACTTCGGGTAATGGTACACACATTACCAATCTGTTAGCTGAATCCCTTTCGAGAACTAGAGCCAGAGGCAGGACTAGATTGGGATGACCCTCACTTTTTAGCGCCCTGATGGTTTTGGGCTTTGTTGATTTTTATATGTACCATTTTTTAACTTTTTTGTGTGTTGTACCATGTGGGTTGGGTGCCTATTTTAAGACCCACATATACAACCTATCTGTATATTTTCTCTTTAATATATTAGCCCTTGGGCTTTTTTCAATATATATATATATATATATATATATATATATATATATATATATAATATGGCGTCGGTGGCTGGATGCTCCGCTAGGGTTTCGCCCGATGGTGATTCCCTAATATGATCTTTGGGGCTTTCCGGAAGTTTTCTTACTCGACGATGAATTCTGCGTTCATTTTCCGCGATCATCGACAACGATGTAAGGATTCTGCGGCTTCGTCGTCTCTCCTGCGCGCCAGCTTCTGCGTCAACCTCGTCGAGCTGCAAGTTTCGCGGCTCGTCTTTCTGCGTCGAGGACCAGTTTCGATGCTGCGCCTCCGCTTTCAGCGCCTGACGGTTCTTTCCTTCATTTTAGAAGCTTCTTCTATTCGTGTCTGCAACAGTGCTTCTCTCTAGCCCGACAACAATTCTTTTGTTTTGCTTCTGCGCCCGTTTTTCTATCCAGTCCGACGCAAGCTTCTCGCTACAAGTAACAGCTGGCACATCCCCTTGCTCTGATGGCACTTCCTTCTTCTTTGGCTGAACCGACAAAGGCCTCCTTTGCCCACGTGGTGGGAAACCCTCACGTGGAGTCCACGGTGGTATTCCTCTCAAGCTATAAGGAATGTCGCGATGATACAAATGATTGTCCTTTTGTTAAGAAGAATAGGAAAGATGAAAAAGCAATAATTTTTTTCTCAGACTCAGAAATTTCTACCATGACAGAAAAATTCAAGTTTGTTCTTATTGAAAAATTTCAGTGGTGACACCCCCTATGAATATTATCAGAAAAAATGTAGATGATCTTAAGCCAGTAGGGAAGTGGAAAGTGAGACTTATGGATGAGAGACGTGTGTTGATCCAACTAACAATGGCTGAAGACTACACCAGAATTTTCTCCAAGAAATATTTTAATATCGCAAGAAAATCTATGAAGTTACTCAAGTGGTCTCCTGATTTCGACCCAAATCATGAAACTCCGATTATATCGGTATAGTTTGGTTTACCTGGTCTCAAGCTGAATTTTGTTCGCCATCAGGTTCTCTACTATATTGAGCTCATCCTAGGGGATGCTTTCAAGCTATGTCTGCTTACTTTCAACCTAACCAAACCCTCGGTGGTCAGAATACTTGTGGAAAGAGATATTATTTTACCGGATGTTACTAAAGTCTGGCTGGGCACAACCTACAATGGATATTGGCAACAAATCGTCATGGAACACAGATCTCGATATTGTATCCACTGTAAGATGTTTGGTCATATCCATAAATGTCACAAGCTCATCTTAATTTGAAAACTAAGATTCAAGTGAATAAGTATGGGTCCAACCTTATTGCTCTGGACATTTTAGTTCCACCTAGGGAGGATACTACCAGACATGAGGTGTTTGTTGCCCTTTAGGACCCCCCCACCCCCGATGACACTGTTGTTACTGTTACTGCGAGTGATGTGATGCTGGCACCTTCAAACCCCATAGAAAACAATACAGATGAACTATTACCTACAAATGATAGTGTTCATAATGATAATCAGGAGAGTCTCAAAGCTCCACTTATTCAGGAAGTACCCGGTGTAGAGGCAACTCATACTTCACATATACTAGAACCTATTGTAGGTACTACGGTCGATATTCCTTCTGCTTCAACTCTACCACCCCATCAGACTGATTCTTTGGAAGAGGAATGACAGGTATATTCCAGGAGGAAGAAGAATGAAGGTGGACTCCAGCTCGGGAACATATTGGATGATACATTAGTTACTTCTGACAATAACAATCATCTTACCAGCTTATTAACTTGCTCCTTTCCTAGAACTAGAGACAGAGACAAGACCAAATTTGATCGCTCTCTAGCCACCTTATACTATGTATCTCGGCATTACTAGGCTTGTTATTTAAGTATTTAATGCATTTTTCTGTTTTTTCTAGGTTTGGAATTATTTTTGGTTTTTTAGTGGGCAGGGTGTCAAGTTTGGGCACTCCCACACATTGAGATTGTTTCTTTCTTTCTACTTAATATGTTAGCCTTTTTGAGCTTTCAAATTATATATATATATATATATATATATATATATATAAAATTTGTGTATGAGTTTTCTTATGTATTTTTCTGTTTTTTCCTTTTTTTGGAAACATTGTGGTTATCGTGTGGGCAGGTTGCCATGTTTGGGCCCTTCCACACAATCTACATGTATCCTTATTCCTAATTAATATATTAGCCTTTGTGTTTTTTCAAAAAAATATACATATAGTGTGTGCGTATGTGTTTATTTAATTAATGTTAATAAAAATTTTTATTGAATCGGGACTCAACATATAGAAATTTTAGTTTGAAAGGAGAAGTTGGTGAAGTGTAAGAGCTAAGAAAGGTGTGAGATCGAACCAAGTAAATTTCAGTAAGGTCGGAGTTTGGGTGTTTATTCATATACAATATTTTTTTTAACTAAATAGATATTATTAACAATGATTCGATGAATTTAAATAATAGTTACAGAAAATTTGATTCAATGAACTTGAGCTTAGCATCGTGGTTGGGCAAAAGAGAGAGAGTAAAAAAGGAGGTAAGAGTAAGAGAAAGTAATCAGAGAATTAAGCTTGTAAGGATGTCATTTAAGGCAAATGTGAGTAATTATTTTCTTATATGTATTTAATTAATGTTTTAATAAATAATTTATCTAATGCATTGACAATTATTATTATAAATATATGCATACAGTGAGCATGAGAATTAAGAGAAAAAAATGAGAAAGGAAAAATGATTGTTCAGTGTTCTTAAATGAAGGCAATTAAAATAAATGCAATATAAATAATTAAGACAATCAAGACTACTCTTAGATGATACTGGCACATGATGAGATGTATCTAAGGACAATAGAGGAAATCAAAATAGTAAAGTTGTAACTTTGGGTGCAAATTTTTTAGGTATCTACGGGTACAATTTTAAAGACACCTTCAAGTATGACGATAATCCTGATATGACTTCTTAAAGAGGTTAAAATGGATAAATATTTAGATTGAAACAAAAATATTAAATTTAAAATGAAAGCTTATAGTTTGATTAGATAATGAATTTCATTTAATATGCAATGCTATCAAGGACAATCATTACTTAGTAGCATCCTAGCAACGAATAGCTGGCAAAATATATTTATCAAATCTTTGGATCTACTTCAACTTCCAAGCCACGTAACAAATTTCGGCTAATTAACATACATGCTCTAGATTGAGGGGGAGAGCTAGCATAGAGTGTTTTTTTTCAAGAAACTCCTCCATATATAACTAGTACAATATGTTTACTACATTGTAACCTGGCATATTATCTTGGTTCTACTATTATAAATAGTGGGACACAAATAATATATTGAATCTCTTCTCGCCCATAGTCACAACATTAAAAATAATTTCTAGGAAAAGAAACCAGGTTATTTATTAAACTGATGACAACTTACTTCAACACCTTATGAGAGAAAAAATACTATATTTAAAAATAAATCAAATCAAAACATTCATTTAAGTGGTATCAAAGCTTAACAAAGATTGTCACACCTACTAGGCCAACCATTTGGGTTAAAAAACATTTAATTATAACCCACTTCTGAGTATTACTAGAACATTAACAGAGATTTAACAATGCGGCCAAGGGTTTAACACTTCAAAAGAAAATCCAATTAACTTCAAAAATTTAATCACAAAAACAAAGACAGTAAGAACAAAACACAAAAACAAAGTTTAAAACAAAAGAAGGGCTCGAGAAACTTACAGCATAAGCATCATATATACGGTCTGAATGATGTGGCTGTATAAAGTCATCATCAGTGGCATGTCCTAACAAAGCTGGAACAAAACAACACTTTGCTGGCTGCATAAAATAACACCCCAAAAAAAAAATTAAATCTAATAACAGAGCATAGAAATCTAAATTCAAAATACATCTTAAAGATTAACACTCGTTCTTATGGAAGAAGAGAGTTGCCCAAAAACATTCAGTATGATATGGCATTAAAACACATATATGGATGGCATGTAAAGATAGCACAAATAAAATAATTAACCGCATAAATATTTATTATAATAATAAGATATTTATACACATTGCCAAAAACTTATAAATTAACAGGTCAACAAAAAATAATAAGAGATTAATATATATCAATTTAATATTACATAATTTAATATTAAAGTTATAGAATAAGCTAGCAAACAATCTGGTAGTTATTAGCATTATCCAGTCAATTTTAAAATATATTAGAGTATACATAACAAATCATATTCTTTGTTTCTTAGTGTATGTGTGCATTTGGAGTGATTCTAATATACTGTCACAAATACTTCATGTGCAAAACATGTTTATTGGGAGAGTAAACACCGAATAATAATATTCAAATTATTCATTTTTCAACTAAAACGTTGTATCCATCTTGAAGTGGCTATATCTGTCCACTGAAATTAGATCCAAATCTCAAGAATTCTAAGAGTGTCAAATTCTATAAATCTTTTAATTATTTGATTATTTCTTTCATACTGTTCCAATTAACAACCAGAAAGTTTACGAGATGGTAAATTAAATGCAGAGTACATTTAACCATTTATGGGCAAAGAAAAGAGATTATATATATATATATATAAACTATAGATACGCACTCAGAAATTTAAAGCTGGTTTCTTTTAGTTCAATTCAACCTGAATTGCATCCAGATCCATAATGTCGAAGTTTGCCTTCCTCTTGATAATCTTACGCATATGTTGTATAGCAAGCTTGACCTGGATAGAATAACTGATTCTTCATTTGCGCATAATAAAGCACATTGTTCTACAAACACAGTTTTTAAGCTCAAAAAAGAAAGTTTAACTAGACATAACAGTTCATAAAATTCCCATAGCATAACCAAACACAATAAAAAAACTCAATAAAACTCCTCAATAAAGAAAACACTCAAATGAAATTAGCTTGTACTAGCCAAGTTGCCACCACATGTAGAAGAAGATTTAAAGAAGCAAAATCAGCAACTGAAGCATTTTTTCTAGTCAAGGCAGGGGTAAGCCTCAAGAAGAATCCAGTTATAACCCTCTAAGTTAAAAAAATAATAAATTAAAAATGATTAATAAATATGACATAAATCATCAAAAAAATAGTTCAAAATTTTTAGAATCTAAACTACAAAAGAAAGAAAAAAATCAATTAAAATAAAAAAATAAAATTAAGTTAAGAAAATAATAAAAAGTAGTTAGTAAAGAAAATGAAAAAAAAAATTAAGGAAAATTGAAAAAAAAAAAATTAAGAAAAATGAAAAAAAAAATTTTCTTGAGAAAATTAAAAAAATCATCAAAAGATAATTTTTAAAAAATTTAAAAGAAAAAATAATTAAAATTAAAATCAGTTAACAATAAAAAAATTTAAGACAGGAAACCATCTAAAATTTTAAACATTACGCCACCAAACAATTCCAAACACAAATTAAAAAATTTCTTCTTGAATAAATCTGACTTTTAAGTTTTTACCTTAATCACCTTAAGGCCTATAACCCCGAAGTGTATGTATCAAATTAAAAATGTGAAGTCTCGAGGTATTTATTGGGCTCCATATGGTGGTGCACAACTCAAGGAAAATATCTTAAATGCCTTTCTAAACTATGAACTGCATATGACTGATAACAAGGTTCAAATGTAAGCTTTCAAAATTGCCTAAGAAAGCTTGAGCTAAGGTGTCGTCCAAGTCCAAAAAGAAATAAGGAAATAAAAATAGATTCAAATTCCATTATCATTACTATTATAGTCATCCAACAAGTTAGGGGTGGCTAATAGCTTTCCGTTATTACCACTAAGCGTTACAGTTTTGCATCTACAATATTGGATGCTAAATAAATTCTATGGACTTAAAGTTTAGCTTTGTTCACCCAAATTATAAGTTCAACTGCCAGGAAAAAATGGATAAGCAGTCTAAAACTTACATGGTCCTCTTGAGAAGCATCCATAGAGATAACTATACCTTCTGAAGGACCCGAGGCAGGTCAGAAACATAGTTTGATAATTTTGTTAGTTGGACGATGTAATAGATGCAGGTTTCTAATGAAACACGGGGATCACTGTAACTATTATCATAATAGCTATTAGTAAATGACATTATATTCTATGGCTAAGCCGTGAAGCAGAACCAAAGTGCATTAGCTTGTTGTGGAGGACTATGCTGAATGAAACTACAACTTAACAACTCATATCAAACATGAAGCCTGCACATACAGGTAGTAAAATTTGGTTCTAACAGTGGTCCGGCGTACAAAATTCCATTATAGTACTGGACAAACGAAAACAGAAAAATCAAATGAAAAAAAAAGTAGAAATTTTGTTAGTAAAAAGAGCAATGAAAAAAAATTACAGCTCAATGCATGTTTAACAAAATTCAAAGCATAGTCTCATGAACAAAATGATTACTGATAAATTTGTGGTTGCACTATAAATTTGCAACCTATGAATTGAAATGTTTGATTTTGCTAGTTCCTTTTACAGCCTAAATCATGACATCGAAATAGAGCCCAAGGATGTGTTTAAACATATTTTATCTTGTATATCAGCATGTGTTATGCGTGCACATAAAAATAAGGAAACACTTGTTCGAGTGGCATTATCACTATTAAAATTGGAAGACAAAGATTCAAGTACTAGCAAAAAAAAAAAAATAAAAGAGGGACAAATCGCATATATGGCTCTAGTAATCTTATTCATACGGTGAATTTTGGTAACGGATATTTATACGTGTCTACAAGCTCCATCATTAACTCCACGAGATTAGAAAATGGGCTATCAAGTACTAATCCTGCAATGGATGGATCTTCAGCTCCATACATCAAACTGCAAAAAAATGAGCATAAAGTATTAAGAATATAAAAAGAGTCATAATGAAAAATATATCAAATGAGAAAAAAAATTCATTGCTACTCAGCACTAGGCAAGATTTGATTATTTATTCTACCAAGCGGATTTATATCAAACATAGATCGATGACATATGAAAAAATAGAAAATGTAGCAATAAAACCAAAAAGCTTGCCATACCAAAAATGATTTTAATCCTCTCCAGTTACCTAGCAACTAAACATTATTAGACATACAATGCACACTTACAAGTTGGGATAGATTCTACCCAAAGTAATAAATTGTGAAATTAGGTATTAAAGCATTTTAAGTCATACGACTCAAAATTAAACCATCAAATTAGTTAAAGAATATAAAAAATGAAGCATTTGAGAGTAATTCTCATAATATCACAGAATTTTGAGATAAATTTTCTTCCAATAAAGCATTCCAGTTAATCAAGAAGTATCAACATAAAATCATAAAATTTCATATAAGTACTTAACAAAAACAAATAAGTTAAAGAAAAAGAAGAAAATTTAAAATAATTAAGTAAACATATCCTAAAATAAACTAGTTATTACTAAAGACATCAAACTTGAAATTCTCACCACTTAGAGGTCTTCATAAGAATTATTATTGCATTCTATTGCTTTCTGCTCTCATTCTCACTTATAACAACATCCTTTCATTTTTTTTCATCATAGTCAATTTCAATCGTTTTCCTGGTACCTACTTAATAAATCCAAAATAATATTAACTGTTGAAAACATAAAAAAGTCCCTAAAGTACTTGTATGTGGCCAATTTAATTCCAAAGTACCACATTTTCTAATTCAGTCGCACATACATACAACATCGATCCCAAAGAATCCTTTGAGTAGAAATTGATGAAAATTGGGATACAAAATTGATCCTAATTTAGTCCCTCAATTATCTAATTTGCCCAAATTTAAAGATTTTAATTCTTCATTATAAAAGATGTTATGCAAACAATTTACGTTATATTTCTCAGTCTTAACAAGTTCTTATTCCATCAATATTCAAAAAAAAATGTCAATATTTAGATTTCCCTCTAGTAATTATGACGGTAAAACTCCTTTCATCTATAACAAACTGATCATGGCTTATTTTTTATGTATAGTGTCACACCCCAATTGACCCTCCTCCCCTTTTTAGGGCCAACTGCAGTGTGACGGAAGAAGATTCGATTAAACTAAATTCTCACTAGCATTCATCATAACTTGCATAATCAGGACACAGTGGATGATGAACGAATCTACCTAAATCACAACAAACATACATGATATAGTTCATTTCATAACTCATTCATATTCACATATACTTGGAAGCGTAAAAAACATATCATCTAAACATTATATAGAACTGCTAAATCCAAGATAATAAAAGTATGTATCCAATAGTTTGTACAAGCTCCCAAAACTATACAATGGAAAAGTTGTACACGTCCCACCTAACTACTCGCCTCGGTACTCCTTACCTCTTCCTGAAAGTTGACAACATAAAATGAGCCACAACAAGCTCAACAAAATAGTCAAGATTAAAATAAAATTTTATAGACAAAAAAAAAACATGCATGTTCATATAAAGCTCATGTACATGTTCCCAACATATGTCATAACATGCTATAATCTTATAAAACGTGTAAAAGAAAAAACATGTAATGCAAGAAATCATGACTATTACATAAAGGATGTCTTTCATCCATTCATATGTAATCATAAGCATATTCATAAAAGACGTCAATTTAATCATAGGAATGTCACTTATAATTGTATAAGCCTCAACTATTTTCATGTCATGTCATGTCATGTCATGGGCGTCACTCATCCCAAAAGCTACATTAACTATTGATAAAAGTTAGGTTTCTCCCGACATAGCAATTATTAATAGCTCCCTTTGCTATCAAGGGCTCCTTCCATCCTCGTACGTTCCGAGCGGTTCCTTTCATCCCTGTGTAATCCCAACGGTTACTGAAGTTTTTTCCTCGTCTAAATATCAGGAGTCGAGAATCATATCACTTTCTATAATTTAGATTTGTAAGCATTCATTTAATAAACTATCTATAACAACACTTGTGACATTTCTTGAATAACAATTCCTATAACAAATATTCATCATAGACACTTCATATATCATAGCCATGAATCATAGTAAACGAACCTACAAGTAATGTAAAATCATAGATATTGTAAGTGATAAAACAAGTTTGCATTCATACAATTTATACAAGTATTCATTTCATAATATACAGAAAATCTTAAATACAAGTATGTTAATATAAATCAAATAAAAATCTACTAAAAGTTATTTTTTAAAATTAGCAAGGGATTATTTCACTTAAATTGACAAAGCAATACTACAACGAATATTCCCAAGGTCGCCTCAAGCTCGTCGTCTTAGTATAACCAACCCGAAATTCATAATCTCTTAAAAATAAATGAAATTCGTAATTGAGATATTAATTTAATCCCAAATATAATTTCTTGTTTTAACATGCCTTCAAGGAGATCTTTGACATAAAGATGCTTCCGTGTTTCTTTCTTATTCTACTCCCTCTTCCCTCCGCTTATCCCTTTACCAACTCATGAAATAAACCTCCTGAAAAGTGCAGCTCTTGTTTCAACAGTGCTGAGGAAAGCTAAAACAAATAGAAAACACATGGAATATTTGCATTTGTAGCAAATTTCAAAATGAAAATGTATAAAATTAAAAGACTATCACAAATATCATAAATGAGAGGTTTATACTCATCGCCTTTCTCCTAGAGCTTCTAGCTGAGAGCTGTTGATACCAGAGTTAACCCAAAACACAACTGAATCACAAATTTTATTGCTAAAATTCGAAATGGTTACAAATAAGATACTCGAAAATAGAAAAAACAATGACACGACACAAAAATAGGGCATCCGTCGGGGTGGTGAGTGGACTATCAATGGTGGTTGTGATTGGGCGAAAGTAAGGATGCAATAGGAGGACCATTGGAGTCAGGTAGACGGTGGCTTGGGAGGGTAACAAGGACCAGGAGGTTTGAGGTTTGGGGGCAGTAAGTAGAAGGCGGCAAGATGGTTGTAAAGAAGGGAAGAGCAGGGGCTGTGATTGGGCGACAGAAGGGGACGGGTTGTTGTGGTTGGGTTGTAACAAGAAGAAAGAGGAGGACGTGTGGTTGAACTGTAACAACAATTAATAAGAAGGCGGTGCAAGACAACTGCAAGGAGAAAGTTGTGGAAGGGTAAAACGAAGGATAATCTCCACCTTAGAGTTAGATATACCTGAAGCACCACTTGTCCTCCGATATAGCCCTAAGAGGGAAAACGGAAAAAGTCGACAGTTGTCTTGATTAAAAACACACAAAAACTAATCGTAAGCCGAGAATAACACAAATAGAATCATAGATAAGTACGAGGGGGAAAGGGAAAGAGGCGGCAACATTTCAGCCCAAATTAGGGCTGACTGGTTCAGCCTCCCTGTCGAACCGACAGTCACCTTGTTGAACCCTGGATTGGTTCAGCCTTAGCAGCCCCATGTCAGTCTCTCGAGATTAGGGGAGCTTCGACTTCATTTGTCGAAGCTTCTTGTTCTTCTTTTGCATTCCTAGCAGCACTAGATCATACCGTCGGATGAACTATCTCACAAAACATTAGAGGAGTTTTCTCCACTTGCGAGCATACATTCATCTCGATCCAACCTTTGGAGGCTTGATACTGATCCGGCTATGGCCTGCGTGTCACAAATATAATGTTGGATCCTCCAAAAGTAACTCAAGGTTAACTCAGCCCGATCTAAAGTGAAGGTAACACGAACCTCCTCGAATAGTTGTGGCCATGGCAGTAAGGTATTGTTCGTGATGTCCCGAAATGCTCTCGATAGCGCTCTCGAGTCTGGAATCAATGTCTCAGTCCTATCATCCTCTATCATCACCAAAATTGATCTCGTTGATGCTGATCTAGTGCAAGGGAACATGTAATCTCGGGCTCTGCAGAAGGAAGGACGATGCACTTCCCATCTTTGGTGAAGGAGTAGGTGTTTTCAAATCTGTCGTGTTAGCTTCTACGGTCAAATTAGTATGATCTCCCCAACAAAAGGTGGCAGACATTCAAGGGAACTACGTCGCACCACACCTGATTTTGCAGTTGGCTTTCAATTGAGAACTCAATGCTGGTCTTATTCTCCTTCAGCCATGTCGGTGAATACGGCTTGGAATGCTCTGAATCAGGAGGCCCAATTTATTCACCATTTGTGTAGCTGTCACATTCTTACTGCTCTCTCCATCAATGATGGAACTGCATACCTTCTCATTCACAGTGCAAATTGTGTAGAATGTGTTATGCAGAAGCCACTGTGAATCCCTCGTTTTCTTATCTGCAAGACCCGTCAAACCACGAGCATCTTGTCCCCATTAGGTGGAAGATGATGCACCTCACCTTCCTCAGTTGTCTCCTCATCGCTGACCTCCTCCATAGCGCCCTACCAGTAAAAGACACAACTAGGCTCGTCATGCAGCTAGAGACGATGTGCCTAAATCTATGACATTTGAAGCATTTTTGGTGGGGATTATATCAGGTGTGCAGCCTTCTAAGGCTTCTTCTCATTGTGGTTAGTTCTATTCTTATCCGAACCAATTTTCTCAACTCCCTGAGACGTGCTCCTATTGGTGTCTCCAACAATGGGTGGCTCCCTGACTGGTGATGATTGTATGTACTATTTCTGTTGTCTTTCTACTTTCAATGCTAAAATCTGGATATCTTCGAACAAACAATAAGGTTGCAGCTGCACAACATTGCTAATGAGCTATGATACGTTTTTCTGGCTCAACCAAATCGCACTTCATTTGTAACTGGTCAAATTGTGTCGTGAACTCCTCCATTGATAGGTCTTTTTACTGTAGGTGGTGTTGTCTCAAAAGCATGTCCTAGCAGTAGTAAGGAAGTAAACATATTCGTAGCATCGCCTTCCACATCTCCTACTTGGTAATCTTGTCTTTGCCCTCTCTTTTCCTCTACCTCTAGAAGTTTTCGCACCATAGGGAGGCACTCTTTCTCTATTTGATAGCAACAAGTCTTACCCTTTTATCTTATGGCACCTCTTTGTACTCAAAGATCCTCTCAACTAATTGCAATCATTCAATAAAGTTGTCTAGATCCAAACCTCCATCAAACCCTGGTAGATTCACCTTGATTTCGTAGTATTTGTCCTCCAAATAATGTATTCTATCTAGACCTCCTCTGATACTGGATTCAGTGTAGTTGTGGCATTTCATCTTTCACTTCCTCCTCACGCAATCGACGACACTTCTCTCCTTCGCAGTCGTCTCCTCGCTCGCTCCAGACGAAGCGACTGCCCAAAATCTGCTCGTATCCTCCTTGCGGCTCGCCAAGCTGCTTTTTTCTGACCGTGGCCATCTTGTCGTTGGAGATGGCCTCAACGCTTTGTTCCTATGCAACTGTCATTGCCAACGACTTTCTTATTTCTGCTCGTGCCCCTCTTTCAAGTTTGGAGCCTGGTTTTCGTATCAATAAGTCATGCATTGTTCCACAATCATTCCACAAAATTCTTGAAGGTGGTGGCGATCACACTTTTATTAAAAAGCTTGGTAGAAAAGATGGTAAGTTTGCTCTAATTCTCACTGAGATTGAAATCAGTACTCGTGCGTCTTCTTGGCATTTTGCTCTAGTGGGGAAATTCCTTTATAGTCACCCAATACTCGAGACCATTCGGAAAGATTTTGATGCTATGACCTATTGAGCAGTTGGAATATTGGCTTACTTGATGACAGACATATTTATTCAGTTATCTCACGATGTGGATTACACTCATATTTTTTCTCGTAAAGTTATCAAGATCGACAACCATTTTATGAAAATTCTGAAGTAGACTGCCGATTTTGATCAAAAGCAGAGTCCTCTATCATTCCTATTTGGATAAAGTTTTCGGGGTTAAAACTAAATCTATTCAACTTAGAAATTTTCTACTCCTTATCAACTACTTACGGTAAGTCTCTCAAGATTGATAGTACTACACTAGTTGTTACCAGACCCTCTATGGCTCGTGTGTTAGTTGAAGAGATATCACTCAACCAGCTCCGGATGAGATATGGATTGGAACCACTCACAACGGGTATTGGCAAAAGATTGAAATAGAACCACACCCTCTTTATTATTCTCATTGTAGTATGTTTAGCGACAGTTCTACTATTTGTTATCGTTTGCATCCTCATCTAAGGTCGGATACTGCTAAAGATCAGCAACCTGTTCAAGAATCTTTTCATACTGGATTAGGGGTTGACGTCTTGCCACCTACCATCCCTGCTGAGAAGGTGCAGCCCGATCCTTCTTCCAACACCGCAATTCCTGATGAATAACGCCATACCTAACCTGTTCTACCCCTGGATGCTATTGCTTTTGAACAATCTATTCCAGTTGTTCGTTTGGAGCATGGTACTTCGGAGTCCCATGAAGTATCTCCTCATAATACAAGTACAAATCCAAACGTGTTTATACCACTCACTGTTATTGAAGAAGACTCGCTTACATGTCAAGACAGACGAGAGTGCTCCTTTGATCCAATAAAAAATCAATTAGTACAACAAGTAGTTGTTTCTAATGTTCAACAACCTACACATGTCTGACACGTTTAGATCAATCCACCGATCAAGTGAGTCTTCGGATGAGGAATGACAGGTCTATTCCAAGAGGAAGAAGAAGAATGGAGGCCGACACAAGCTTAGGAACTTATTGGAAGATACATTAGTTATTACTGGCAATGACACTTATCTTACCAATTTGTTAGCTGGCTCCTTTCTTAAAACTAAAGACAGAAGCAGGACAAAATTGGGTCGCTCTCTAGTTACCTGATACTACGTGTTTTGGCATTTTTGATTTTTTTGGGCTCTCATGTATTTCTCTATATTTTCTTTTTTTTTTTGAACCATTTGCATGTACTGTTTATTGTGTGGGTAGGGTGTCACCCTTGGGCTTTCTCAATATATATATGTGTGTGTGCGCGCGCACGCGCGTGAAAATATTCATAGATATGTATTGTGGTATGCATGTAAAAATTGAAGTTTAGGTCTTAGGTATGTATATGCATAAGAATTGAGTGGTATGTATGATCATCTTCGTAGAAATTGAAGTTTATGGGTTAGGTATGTATATACATAAGAATTGAGTGGTATGTATGAAATCTTCATAAAAATTTAAGCCTAGTAGTTAGCTATGTATAAACATTCATATTGAGTGGTATGTGCTTACCTCTCAGCAGAATTCAAGTTCGTTGGTTGTAGTGAATCTAGTCATGTTCGAAATGACGGTGATATAGAAAGGGATGTTATTACTTGAATTCAAGTTGGTTGGTTAAAGTGGAGGAATGTCTCGATTGGGTCTATTGTTCAAAATAATGGAGACTAATGGGGATGTTATTGGTAGAATTGAAGTTGGTTGGTTAAATTGGAGGAATGCATCAATCAATCAAATGTTTGAAGCGAGGGTGATATAGATAGGGATGTTATCAGTTGAATTAATGTTGGTTGAAGTAGACGAGTGCATCGGGTCTTTTTTCAAAGTGATGGTAATATAGATGGGTTTGTTATAAGTAGAATTCAAGTTGGTTGCTTGCAGTTGGTTGGTTGACCAAATATTCTCGACTTCTTACTTTAAATATTGACTAACTTTTATTTCCGTAGTAGTTGCACTGACCCGTAAAACTACATCTATGCTGCAAATGAATTTCCGTAATTTGAGAACTAGAATGTATAACAGATTATATACAGGACGAAAAGGACTCGGATGAGTTCTTAAATGGAGTTGTAATTCGTGCAGGTGGCATCACAGCTGCTCATCTATCGTTCTGAGGTTCAGTTCCGGTGTCCATGTGTGAAACACAAAAATCAAACATTCTGCCACCTTAAGAAATTAAATTGGATCTTTACCCAAAGGGATTCAAACATAGTTATTGGTATCGAACTGGGCACAGTGAGCAAGAACCTGAAGTTCATTTCGATCAATGAGGTGCCTTGACAAGTTAAGCCCCCCATGAAGAGGAATTTGATTTTGACGCATATGAGGAAATGATTCATGATGCTCAGAGAGCTCAATTTGTTATGAGCGTTCAGCACAAAGTCTAAACATCAAATAACGAATCATAATAGTTCTATGACTTACTGAACGCTTCACAACAATCATTGTGGTATGGTTGCACCGCACATATGGAGTTATCAGTGGTATTGAAAATGTTGATCATCAAATCTGATATTAACATGCCCAGAGAAGCATTCATTTAGGTAGCAACTTTATTGAAAGAGACTAACATTGCAGAGAATTTAGTGTCGAATGACCTATACAGAAAGAAAAAGTTGGTTTCAAAGTTAGAATTATGATGTGGGAGATCAATTGCTATGTCAATGGGTAAATGATATATTACAAGGCCAATGCAGAAGAGAAAACTTGTCGATTTTGTGGTGCGGATAGATTCAAACAAAGAGGGAGAAAGAATACAAATCAGAAAAATACTTCATACAAGCATCTATTTTATTTTCAGCTCATAACCCGGCTTCAAAGTGTTCGCTTCCATGCGTAAAACCCCACACATGACTTGACACGGTACTGGATCTGCTGATGATAACTCCATAAGTCATCTGTCACATGGTGAGGCCTGGAGACATTTTGATCGTACTTACCCAAATTTTGGGACTGAAGTATGCAATGTTAGACTTAGGTTACGTGCGGAAGGCTTCGCCCAGTACAATCACGCTGCAACCCCGTACTCATGCTGACCAGTGATCATTATGTAGTACAATTTGTCCCCGATATGCATTGTTCTTATTTCTGAAGTTGATCATACCGGGTCCACATAGCCAGAAGGGAAAAATCTATGTCTACATACAACCTTAAATTAAAAGTTTATTTTAACTAACTATTGAAAGTGTCTATTAAAAACTAATTTCATTACGCAAGAAGAGTTCGAGCAACTCCGGGAGAGGCACTTAGCCACTCAAGCCCAGACTGACACCAGCATAATGGTAGTCAGTCTACCACTACACAGCCTGAGTATGAGCTTTGGACCCAAGCATCAGGGAGGAAGAAAGGGAGGATTTATGGCCTTAGAGTGAAGGGCATAGTCTTCGAGGCCGAGCTCTCCCGTAGTCCCGTTCTTAGCTCCCGAGCTCCTCACAGCCAAACTAGAAGACTACTGTCATGAAGGTGGGTGCAAAAAACGAGATTCGCCAGTTGCACGAGCTGATGCTACAAGGCCAATATATAGTCGAGGACTTTATAGCGCACATTACAGAGACCTTAGCATCGAGATAAGCAGTCGATGACATCCATGCAGAAGGAGAAAGAGGAGGATGGAGATGAGTAATTATTTTTTTATGTTTTCTTTTATTTGTAAGTATTATGTTAAATATTTGTGAAAATTTTTCAATTAACAATAATATTCTTATTTGAGATGATTTGTGACAGTATCTTTATTTTATTAATGATATTGTTTAGAGATTTAATCAGTAATATGACTATGTTTAAAGTAATCTATGATGTGGAATATATTTTTGTGCGGGTTGTGAAAATATAATTGATATTCTAAATTTTTTTCTGAGTAACAAGTTTGCGTTGGATTTGTGTCTGTTTTGGGACGCAAAATTCAACACTACATCTACAATATTTTTTCATCATTTAATGATATTTTCTGACGCGAATGAGATGGTAATCCGGCGCTAAAATTGATCATCAGATATGTTTAGGCGCAAATTTCAACACATGTTATGCTTAAACAAATCCGAAGTTAATACATGCAAAAAACAACGCAAATTATTTAAGTCAAAATTTTTCAACGTAAATTAAACGGAAATAAAATTATCGACCCCCACTTTAACGTTGGAAGAAATCTGACAAAAATCAAACGCAAATACGATGCTAAGCTTTAAATATTGTCGGATTTGCATTCAATTTGTGTCTGATCTATCCGACGTAAATATACTAAATTACTGTAGTGAGGGTTGCTGATTTTGAAAATCAACCAGAGAAATTTAGGATTAGGTCTAAGTTTGGCTATGCTTTGGAAAAAAGAAATAATTTTTTTTTTTTTTATGGAGGGGTAAGGCGAATGCTAGGAAACCCTCGGATAGAACTGGGTTTAAACTAGCTCTGATACCAATTAATACCGAGGTTAACCCAAACCACAATCGAATCGCAAATATTATTATTGAAATTCAAAATGGTTATAAAAAAGACAGCTAAAAATAAAAAAACAACAGCACGACACAAAACCAGAAAGTCGATCGGGGTGGTAAGGGTACTGTCAACAGTAGTTGCAATTAGGAGAGAGTTGGGTGCGATGGAAAGACTGTTGGGGTCAGGTGGAGGGCGATTTGAGAGGGTAACGGGACCAGTTGGTCTGTGGTTTGGGGGCCGTAAGAAGAAGGCGACGGGATGGTGGTAAGTTGTGGCAAGGGGGAGGAGAAGAGTGGGGGTTGTGATTGCACGAGAGAAAAGGGGAAGGGTGGTTGAGGCTGGGTTGCAGCAAGAAAGGGGAGGATGTGCAGCTGAACTGTAGCGCACAAGGAGGTGGATTGGTCATGAGAGGTGAGGGATTGTAGTGAGCAGAAAAGGGCGGGTGTTGCAGATGAACTACAGTGAGCAAGAAGGGGGTGTAGGGCGACAGCAAGGAGGTTATGGAGGGTAGAGTGGAGGATAATCACTACCTCGAAGCGAGATATAACAGGAGCATCACTCGTCCTCAAATACAGCCCTAAGAGGGAAAACGGAGGAAGCTGGCGGGTATCCTGGTAGAAAACACACAAACACTAACCCTAAACAGAGAATAACACAAATATATAATAAATAAGTAGGAGGGAGGGGGAAAGAAGCAGCAGCAATCCAGCCTTAATTAGGGTCAGACGATTCAGCCTCCACGCTGAACTAGCAATCCTCTTGCTGGGCCCTAGACGGATTCAGCCTTAGCGCCCCACTTCAGCTGTGGCTCCCTAACTAGCCACTCGGCCTGCCCTGCTCCAATAATAAAACACACAAATGAGCGAAATCAAAAGATGGAGGAAGAAATGAAAAAAAATGCAACAATTAACGTGATCCGATGAAAATCCTAGTCGTTCAATTACATCCAACCGATGAATGAGTGACATGAAGTAAATTTACATCATTTTCCAACCTAAAAACTATGTTTTCTGATTCAAATACATGATTCATGCAAATGAAAGTTTTTGTGGTGATATTTTGCAGGTTACAGATGTCGAGTGTGAATCACGAAGTCAAAAATCATAGTCGCTAAATTTAGGGCACCGGCTTAATTACTTCAAAGTTTGGCAAAATTATGTCGAGTTCACTGTTGATCTGACATAACTACGTCGGTTGCGGCATAACCATGCTGACCACGGGCGTGATTACATCGCCGCCCAGTTAGGATCAAAGTGACAAGATTTTTCAAGTTTTGGCAAGAGAAATATAAGAAAAACTTGGGTACGACCTAAAGGAAGTTGGGTAGGCTTTGGGGGCTCTCTTCTGTAAGACTAAGGTTCTACTTCAAACCCTAGGAGTTCTCTTTTTCTTCCTTTGGGGAGGGAACTTCCAGGGTGATTTTTTCTTAGTATTGAGAGTGTTTGTATGAGCAACAGATTGATTGTTGTGTATGAGAGATTGTGGGCAATAATCTATATATTACTTGATCGCAATGTTTACTTGCATGATTAACCAATCTGAATCATAACAAATTTCGGGCATTAATGTGCTTATAACTGCGAAGGAGGTCGACTGGCTACAACAATCTCAGATTAAGTATTTAATTAGATACTTAATTAGTTTAATTAAGTCAATGTCTTATTAATTTTATCTCTCATTGTATTCATAATTTATATACAATGTTATACATCAAATTGATCGATTCAACATGTAGAATTTTATAAAATTAGTTTGGTCAAATTCTGAGAGATGAAAATTTGGTGAATGTTTCATAATGCCCAAAATTTACTTGATTTTGCCAAAATTGAGTGTTGCATTTAGTTATAGTTTCCTTTGACGTAGCAAGTAAAGAAGCTTCAATAGCACCTGCTCATTTTGATTTGATGTAGCAATTCTTGTCGACAAGTAATTAAACACAAATAATTTGAAATGCCTTACAAGTAACTGTTAGACAAAAACAAGCCTTCAACACACTGTGACACATGTTTATTAGTTTAAAAACTATCTCAAGGTCATTTAAAAGTAAAATTTCATTCTGCCGAGACACAAGTTGGGCATGCCTCGACGCACCTGACACACCTAAGGTAAGAGCTCATGGTCGACTATAAAATTTAAGGCCTTTATCCCAATGTCTACTCATCAGCCTTTTCTTGTATTCCATTAAAAGCAAGAAATGAGATGATCATTGATTCAAGTTCTTTGGAGTTTTGAGTTTGACTAAGCCTTCGACGTGGGAGCTTTGACATTTTGAGGAAAGTATGAAGGATTTCAAAGGGCAATTGCTTCGACTTTGGCACATGAGACAAGCAATGTAATGCCTAGTAATTAAAAGAAGAAAAAAAACCAGCTAAGGAGACGAGGATGAAGGATGGGAGGTTAACAAGGCAAAGTAGAAGTCAAAAAGAAAGGAGGTCGCAGAAAGTTGAATAGAACTCAGGGAAGTTTGGTTCCCTTTTAAAGGGACAAAACACCTAGTGCTAGCCGAGCAACTTCATCTTCCAAGAAGAGAAAATGAGTGATTGGAAACAAGGGCTTCTCGTGTGTGTGATATCGAGGAAGAGAGCGAAGGTCAAACCGACCTCTGCTGGTCAAGGCAACTTATGTGCAGCCATCACAAAATTGAAAGTAGCAAGGGAACAACACCTGTGCAAGGGTATAGACAATGTTGGGCAACTTTGTCAGGAAGCAAGCAAATCTGAGTAACAGGTGAGAGATTCTCACAAGCAATTGGGGACGATCATCTTGTGAGGTAAGTTTCTTTCCTTTAAATATTTCTTTATTTTAGTTTATACCAAGGTTGCATCAAACTCAAAATCTAAAAAATTTAGTAATAACAATTTAGTATTAATAACAACAAGAGGAATAGAAAGAATTTGATATTCAGTAAATAAATAGTCAATATAAGAAATTTAAATTTTTGAAAATAAATTCTAAATTTAATGGAGCTAAGATAATTTAGTGACCCAAAAAAAGTTGAGGAAATAAAATGACTAGTTTACTAGAATTAAGATAATTTAATGAAACGCTAATTTTAGAAATTAATATTTACATATTTCTTTATATATTTTTTAAATGAAAATTAATAAGATGGTAAAAAAATATATTTTTATTTAAGAAAATGATGAAAGGTTTATTATTTAGTTTCAATTATAAAAATTTAATAAGAGTTATTTACATAGTTAAAGGCTATGTTAAATATATAAAATACATAGTAATTTGAAAATTTTAAAGATTAATGATAACATATTTATCTGAACAAAAAAATACTCTAGGTTAAATTATTGAAGTTAAAATGAAATTGATAAAACCAAAATATTATAATATGACAAATTTAAATAAAAATCAATAAAATTATATATTGATAAATTTGCTAGATATTAAATTAATATAGTTCATGTGCTAAGCTAAAGGTTAGTTAATTTAACATAATTACATATAATATATACTTCAAATAATTATAGATATCTTATACATTGATTGGGTTTACCTACAGAAATTTACATTTAAAAGAGTCAGTTATGACATCAAAAACGAAAAATGTTATTTACATATTAAGTAATAAAATGAGTAGTCTTTCTTTTAAATCATGATAATAACATTTTTTTTATTCAAAACCACTATCATTGGAATAAAGTTTGTTTAGAAATTTTGATAGTCTAAGTATGCTATGATGATTTTGTTCTACTACTCAAATTGGTTAGATAAAAAATTAATGTCGCAAATTTACATATTTATATTGATTATGAATAAATAACATGGAATGATAAGACTGAAATGAATGTGATAATCAATATAGTATGCTTACATGTGCATGTTAAATATGATAGAATTCAGTCCTTATAGTACTAATTGGGGATGATAAATTACTCGTGCACATGTATTAGAAAAGGTTATTCATACTAATGTGACTTACCTGGTACAATTCAAAAGATACTCCTATGATCAGCAAGTGACGACGGCTCAGTGCATCAGCTACTTTTTTGCAGCTCCCTACCTGGTGCTTGAGTACAAAATGAAATGAGACAGAAACTCCACCATGAGGCAAGTCAACCCTTTAACTTTCTTTCATTAGTCATGAACGTCAATGCTTTAAGATCAATATAAAAGGTGAACTCACTTGCAAGCAGATTGTGACTCCAATGATTAAGAGCTTTCACAATAGCATAAAACTCCTTATCATAAGTAAAATACTTTCACCTTAAATCATTCCACTTTTTGCTAAAAAAATTAAATAATTTGTCCTCCTTGACTCAGCATAGTTCTAATCTCCACATTGGAGGTGTCACGCCACCTCAATCACCTTCTCAAAAGCATCAAAGCTAGCATGTGTGTCATCTAATTAAGTGAATTTATTAGTGAAGCTCCATCAAGGGTGCCACTATAAAGCTAAAATTTCTGATAAACATTCTATATAAAAAAATACAGTCTATGAAACGGGGTTGCCTAGAAAAAAAAATTATGGGCTATGCCAGTCAACAATAACTTCGACCTTCCTTGGCTTTATTTCAATGTAAGCAACTAAAATAATATACCCTATGAAGCATGTATACGATGTAAGAAAGTGACAATTCTTTAGGTGACCATACAATTGCTCCATACAAAAAATCACAAAAGCGTGTTGCATGCTACAAATGATTCTCCTTAGAACTATTGTACATTAAAATGTCGTCAAAATACACAAACATACTTTTTTTTATAAAGACTCAAAAGACTTGGTTCATCAGTCACATAAAAATGCTTCATTCATTAAACAAACCAAAGAATATGAGATACAATCCATCTCGTATCTTCAAAATTATCTTTCACTCATCTTCGAGTCACATCCTAATTAGGAGATAATCACCATGCAAATCAATCTTAGAAAAGACACTAATTCCATATAACTGATCTATGAAATAATCCAACCATGAAATAAAAAAATGGAACTTGATGGTGATTTTGTTTAGTCCTGTTATCAATCAACATATGACATAAATCATCCTTTTTTGGCACAATCAAAGCTAGGACCACACACGAACTAGTAGTCTCATGGATCAAACCTCGAGCTATCAAATGTCACATGCATCTACAACTTGTACTCGATGTAGATCAGTTTGAAAAAATAGGATGAAATATATGGTAGTATATTGGATCTCCTTCGATGGTATGAAATATAACCCAGGAGGTAAATTTTAAGTCGGGATATTCTAAAACTGTCTCCGGAGATACTCCACAAACTCATTGTCTTCTCAGACTATTAATGTTAGTATTGTTGATACTTTTCTCATAACCAATAAATATGTACCACAAAACACTAGTTTCCCTCTCTTCTGAGTAGTCATCACTGTCCACTAGTTCAATCGCAGAACAATATACACGCTTCCTATTCTCAATAAATAAAAGTTTTTTTGTGGCCATCGTGAAGTGTACCCTTGTCCTAATATCACGATTAGCCCAATAAAAAGTGATATGCATTCATTGGCACATCATCACACGACACTCGATTTTGTAATTTGTCTCCAATAAAAATTTGTTATACATTTCTTATCAACACTGATCTCATTCTCTTATTTTTTAGCCAATATAGAGAACAAGGTTCTCAAAATTCTCACAATTGATTTTATGAATGATAAATTGCATACGTTCTATCTCTTCACGGTATAATGGGTACCATAGATGTGGCAGAGCCGATGCTATTCTCTAATATGCTTACTATGAAGGATCTATCAAATCACTAATAGTTGTCTCTCCTCAACTGGAAGCCGATACTCCTCACTTTCCCCTATGCCCCCAATGTCATTATACATTTCCTCCACTGCCCCCTGCTCGGTGAAAAGCATCAATTATTGTTTGGGCACTCAGATGCTTTATGCTCAAAACCATTACACTTAAAGCACTTTCTAATTAGAAAGGACTTGAGGGGCTAAGAACTCCTGTCTATTCTCCAACTTACGCTAATTTCTTCTTGTAATAGGCCATCTTGGAGTATGCATTTGATGCCAGATCCTAAAATTGAGAGCCTTGTCTGTAAGGTGTGATGATCCTAAAATTGGATGGGGTTCTTACAATTTAAACCTCATCATGAGGAAGTCCTTGCACTCAAAAATTCAGTTCAATGTTTAGAGTCACTCAATTAGTTTGTTCAGATCTAGATGTTAACCAAATTTTGACAAGTTTATCTCCACCCTAAAGTTATTATCCCTGCTATGATGCTCAGTATTAAACCATAGGGGCAATAGTTCTTCAACACTAAAACTTTCTTAGTTGAAGAGATTAACTTCCTCGGCGGTAACCTCATAAAATTATTTACATTCAAAAGTGGCAATTTTTAATTATAGTAGAAGGGTGTCCCTAAACATATCTTACATTGTAAGTTCCTAGACATCCATTTGCATATCCTACAATATTAGCTCCTAGACATCCATTCGTATGTTTCTCCTGGGCGGCATGATGTCACTTTCCCTAATTAGGATGTCAGCCAAGATAGAAATGGTGGTTCAGGGTTAGGGTTAGGAGATTTGATTGGATATATGATCTAGGTTATGTGAATTGTATGTTTAGAAATGGGGAAGATAAAAGGATTTCACATGCTCTAATACCAAATAAAACCAAGATAAGGTTACCGGATAATAAGGGAATGTCAAGAGATGGGTTATGAGGTTTGCAGGATGAGAAACAGAGGGGACCACATCTTTGCTTGTGTCACATTAACATCTGCACCATAAACTTTTTGACATAGATGTCTTGCATTATGCCTCCCAAGTGGACCGAGAACAGATCGATGCAAAGAAGGACCAATTTGGTCGGCTCTTTTAGGAGCCTAATTTACCTATGTAGGCTTTTAATTAGGATTATTTTACTTTTGGATATTTGAATAGGTTTTGAACTTCTATATAGAGCAATTTTGATTTTGTTCAAGCTTTAAAGACTGATTTTCTCTGTTTCTCTTGTCGAATATTGTATCCTACGATCACTTCAGGTGGTGTGTCTATAACCTGATTGGATCTTGGTGAGAATCTCCCTCGCCGCCTTCTTTGTTGTTGACTTGTTGCTTCAGCTTCCAACTTGTTGTCTAGAAGTAACTTTTGTTGATCCTCATTCGTCGCCATCATGTTTCCCTCCAGTAATGTGACACAAGTAGAAGTTAAGGCATAGCTCATTACAGCTATGATAGCAAATCTATTTTTTTGAGAATGCTACGCCATCATGTTTCCCTTCAGTAATGTGACACAAGTAGAGGTTAAGGCAACAGATGTGGAAAAATGAAAATTGTATAGGTTTTAATTGAGGCAACAACTATGATATTAGTGAAAATTACAGCAGAAGTTTTGTGGAGGTAGTTGCAACACAAATCTTGGTGCAATAATAATTATAATGAAAAAAGTGACTTTTGTCAAGCAAGTATTCATACATCAACAACTTGTAGGAATATTAAAAGGAATTTAGACACCTTAGAAATTTCAAAAATATCCCAAAATGAACTAAATAATGTTATTGATATGCTTTGTAAAGGTCACAGCTCGTTTGGATCACTTAACTTCACTCTAGCAGCTCATCTTATTTTGGTCGCGCTCCTCTAGCCCGTCCGTTCTTTCATTGACTCATACAGGCTCGACATTGGCTAACACACCTCACTGATTGCTCTGCCTAAAAAAGCTTCCATTTCATCGCACTCGCATTCCTCACATTGATGCTTCACCCCAACTATACAAATACACTCAAGACACTATCACGTGATCACTCCAGCACACTTGGAAACATCCACACACGCTCACGACACTTGCCAGCTTCTAGTGGGCCACCTAAGGTTGCATCCATGTGCTCCTACCTCATTGATAGTTGCTCTCCCGTCTAGTAAATTTCATCCATTATTCAAGATCTTTACCATTCATCATTTTGATAGCACTTTGTGGCTTTACCTCTCATCGACGCCAATTCCTTCTCCTTCCTTGAAAGTATAGAGTCATGTTGGTTCC
>NEWO01000779.1:190747-223224 GCA_003013225.1 Phalaenopsis aphrodite | reverse complement strand
CTAGCTAAATTTAATATCATAGTCATTATGCTTAGCTTTATCCTAGCAATCGCCATTCACCGCTCATGTTTAATAAATGTTTTTGAGGTTTTAAATCAAGGTCTGTGTAAATATTTTGGCACTTCATCAATGTTGCATTTAGGTGTTGACCTCATTTTGAGGTCATTACTCTTTTCCTTAGGATCCAATGATCTAGCTCTAGAAGTTCCTATTGACCATCTTAGAAAATTAGAATTGAAACCCATCTTTTTTTTAGGAATTCCAGTCACTTCCTATTTTCATGTAATGCCTAGCATTTATGGTCTCAAAACCATGGTCTTATGAACGAGCGGTTAAAGGCTATTGTGTGAAGACTCAGGGAGAAGTTCCCAATAGGATTTCAAGTCCTATGAAAATCACTTCATGACTATCATCACACGCACTCACCAAATGCATAGAACTCACTAAGTCGCACAAGATTGAACTTAAATTGAGCCTAAATGATGGATGAAAATGCAAACTTCTCTGGACGACCTCCGACGGTGAAACGGACCACGCCAGCGCGTCCGGAACGTTAGAATTACCTAAGATAGACACCAATTTTGTTATGTTTTGACACATGAATAAAAAGTGCGAATTGAATTTTATTTTTAAGAAATATTAAATATCTTATCTATTTTATTACCTTATAATATTAAAATTCTAATTCTAATTCCTATTTTACCCCTTACCCGCGCACTTAAGCCCTCGTCCGACCCATTCCATGGCTCGGACCCACGGCTCGAGCCCGCGATGTTCGTCCTGCTCCTCTCGCGTGCCCTAGATTCCATGGCTGATCCACGCGGCTTTCCTTTGTCGTTCTTGTGTGTGGCTCATCTCCTCAAGCTCTCCCTTGACTTTTCGACTCTCCAATCGCAAGGAATGGGTTGGCCGACTCTTCTCCTTCTCTAGGCTTTTATTTCTCCTTCTTTATTGTGATGTTTCAATCCCTGTTGTTCTATTCGGCAGTGAGGCGGTGGTAGATGGTTGTTTTCCCTCTCTTCTCTGTCTATAAAAGAGCTTCATAAAACACTATTTTGGGTTGTTGAAATTTTATTGAGAGAAATGGAGGTTGTGTCTTTTGTTGTTTAAGGCTTTATGGGAGAAAGCTCTGTTGAAATTATTTCTAGACTAAGTTCTTGTGCGTTGGAAGTGTGGAACATTCGTGGATTATTGTTTCTTGAAGACTTTAGGAAGGGAGGCTCTGTCGAAATCTCTTCTCAACTAGGATCCTCTGTGTTGGGAACTGAGGAATCGTTGGTGGTTATTTGCGTGAGGCTCTTAGCAAGGATTTCTGTGGGAGTATTTTTCTTGAATCTGTTTTACAGTGTTTTGCTTTAAATCTGCACTAAAGAGGTATTCTTCTCTTCTCCTCTAGTTTGCACTATTTTGGATGGCATAAAAATATTTCCCATCTCTTTTAAAGCATATATAAGCAAGATTTGGGCCTGTTCTAAAATTTAAGCATGAAATAATTCCTACAAACGTCAAAATGTAGCATGCTATGGTTGCTTTCTCTTCTTTTTATGCTTAACATATGGTATGCATGTTATGGAAGTTTTAGTTGCTATTTTATGGGATACATGTTAGGATTAGCCTCAAAGCTAGATGATATGTTGGATCTAAAAAAACATGTATATTTATAGGTTCCTGTTATTTACTCATATTTTAAACATATGCTGGAATAATATTTTGAGATATCAGGTTCCAAGAGGAAATTTTTCTCTAATTTTAGCCCATTTGGAAGGCTCGGCTTTGGTTTCATGTTGGCTGAAAATTGCATCACATCTAGTCCATTTATAGGGTTCGGTTTTGGCTCTATAAAGATGGAATCATGAATGGAAATACTTCTTTGTTTTCTCCATTTGATATGCTCGGTTTTAGTTATATTGGACTGAATAAATGCTGGAAATTTTTGCCCTATTTTCCCATATGGATAGGCTCGGTTTTGGCTTTTGAAGTTGAATCCTTGTTGGAAATTTTATCTGTTTTAACCCACTTGTTGGTTCGGTTTGGGCTCTTTTGGAATCAAATCTATGCTTGAAATTTTCTTTGTTTTTGACCCACTTGTTGGGTTCGGTTTGAGCTTCTTTCGAATCAAATTACAAATGAAATTTTTTGCCCTTTTTTGACCCATTTGTTGGGTTCGGTTTTGGTTCTTTTGAGATGAAACTATGCTGGAAACCAATCTCCATTTTTGGCCCATTTGGTGGTCTTGGTTTTGGATCTTTTGGAATGGGTAAATGCTGGATATTATTTTCTGGTTTGCCCCTGTGTTGGGCTCGGTTTGCCCCCTTTCTTGGGCTCGGTTTGGGCTCCTTTTGGTGATTTATGTTGGCAGAAATCCTTGTTGTTTTTGGCCCCTTTGGTGAGTTCGATTTGGGCTTCTTCTAAGCTAGAGTTAGCAGAATTTTTACACTATTTTTAAACTCATTTGATGGGCTTGGTTTCACTCTTGTCTGGACTCGGTTTGTATCATGTATTGGGCTCAGTTTGACCCTTTGATGGGCTCGGTTTGGCCCTTTGCTGGGCTCGGTTTGGGCTTCTTTTGGTGTTGTACGTTGGCTGAAATCTCTCACTGTTTGGACCATTCTTTGGGCTTGGTTTACCTCTTTGGTGGGCTCGGTTTGGGCTTCTTTTGGTGTTGTACATTGGCTGAAATCTCTTACTGTTTGATCCATTCCTTGGACTCGGTTTGACCACTTTGTTGGGCTCGGTTTGGGTGAGATTCTTCTCTTTAATACTCCTCGTCCTAAGATTTTTATTGGTAATCGAGTTTGTCATCCAAAAATTCATAAATTTCGATATCTATCTCTATGTGGGAATGTTTAATATGAGTGTTCTCATGCCTTACATGATGAAAGTGGGTCCGGTCTTAATGATGTATAATAGTTTGTTCATTCACTTATACATATCAAATACAATGCAATGGTGTTACTTATGGTGGCTTTCCTCTTTGCTGTGAAGCTAATTTTGGTGGCTTTGGTCTGTTGTCTTTGCCGTGAAGTTGGTGACTTTGATTTGTTGTCTTTGTCGTGAGGTTGGTGGCTTTGGTCTGCTGTCTTTGCCATGAGTTTGGCTTGATGGCCTGGGTGGGTTTGTTGCCCTTATCCATAAGTATCTTAGCTAGGTTCTTATTGTCCTGTTTGACTGTTTCTCCTTTGCCGTGAGACTAGTTTGGTGGCTTTGTCTGCTGCCTTTACTCGTGAACATTCCAGTTGATTCTCTGTCCTGTTTGACTGATTCTCTGTTGTTCCTGGCTGTAAACATTTATATGGGTGATTTCATGGCTTATTTGACATAAAATGCTGTTGATTAAAGATGGAATTGAATTATTTGATATTGACATGGCTTCTGGAAATTTAGAAAGTTGTTTCCTATGGAGTACTCCCTTTCGCTTTGTGACATATGAAAAGTTCTTGAAACTTTATTTCAAGAAATCATGAAGTTGATATAAATTGAATTCATGAAGAATTTGAAAATTCATAAAATTGTCATTTGGAAAGGATATTCTTCTGGGGTTGATCGAATTATATACAATTTGAGAAAATAATATCATTTTTGGATTGATTCAAGGATCTTGGGCTCTCTTTTGAGGATTGTTTCACCCTTTTTGTCTTTCGATCTTTTGGGTGAATCAATTCCTCCTCTCTCATCCTCATTTTTGTTATTTTTTTCCTTGCTTCTTGGTTCGGTTTTATGTGCTTACGTATAATACATAAGTGCTCATGTATAGTCTTTTGCTATATGTGAAACCATCAAGCAAGGTCGCAAGTAGGTCGGTTTTGTTTTAGGGCGTAGAGCAATGATGACAATGACACGCTGATGATAGGGCAAAATGATATCTCATCCTACAACACCAAGACTCAATCCTAGGACCTGATGAACTGTATGATGAAAGTATCATTCACCGACATAAGACTAGAGGGGGACCCGTACCTTCTTAGGTTGTTGGTAGTCCTATGCCCGACGGTGTAATTAACTCGTGGACAACTATTCTTTTCTTAAAACTGATAAAAACATATACAATGTTTTATAAAATATTTTCACTACAAAAATTGATATCTCTCCTTTTGTATGCCTGAAATTTATATGCATGCCAAAAAAATAATAAATTTTAAATATATACCATAACTTGGTTGTCCACCTATTGATTACCAGTTTTGGGCTAAGGAATATCCTCCTAAGTTAGGTTCAGTATGATATTCATTTAGTGAAGTGGCGAGTTTTATACATCCGGATGACCGAGTAGCCTTCGACGTCCCTCGAGTAAAAATATATATATATTTGAGTCTAGCCCCGACCCGAGTGCTTGCGGTCCCCTATTTTTGGATTTTTCGTATGTTTTATTGGATTTTGGACAAAGCATTCGTGGTCTCTTTTCTCTGGAGCTTTCCCGAGATTTTCATAGTTTTATTTAAATGATTATTTGTCGATTTTCTCGAGTTTTTCAGGCAATGTCTTTCTTTTGTTTATACAGTGAATAATAGCTAGCTTAAAGGAGCAGCAGACTTCCCAAAGATACAGGTGTGATTTATAATGCAGTTTTTTTATTTCATAGCATGTTGTATTACCCTCCTAGCATGTTATACTGTTTTTCCTAGCACGTTATACTGTTCTTTCAACATGTTATATTGTTCTTTTTCTTTACTGTATATTATACTGTTCTTTTCTTTTATACTGCATGTTTTGTTATTTTGATGCACACTATACTTTAGTTTAGGAAAACCTAGTGGTTACATAGGATTGACATTAAACCCAGAGGTGCTACGATGAATATCTTAGAGCGAACACCGTGGGCAGCACGACGAGGAACAACTTCAAAAATGGATTTGCGACATCAAAACACATTCACACGGAACACTTTCCTTAATTTAAGCAACAACCCATAGGAGTTCGAGGTGGTTTACCTAGCGCAACGTAAACCCTCACATATCACTTTTAGGCTTTTGCACAACCCTGTTGTGCAAATATAAGTCTAACACTTTAGGATTTCGAGGTTACCGTACGGTACGGTGTAAATCCTCCTGTCTTTTTATGCTATTTGCACGATCAGATATCGTGCGAATATAAGTCATAAATTTTAAAATAAATTGCAGGATTAAACATTAAATAACATCAATTCAAAGACATAAAGTCAAACAATATAATAGTTAGGAAGTCACCGAGGTTTCCCCCAGATCTGTGATATCCCCTACTTTTCATTTTTTTGGATTCCTTAAAATAATTGTTCTTATTTTGAGTCGTTCCTACTTGATTTTCTCATGTCCAATCTTTGAAACCTAAACTTTGAAATCTTGAAGGCAAAATCACTTATCTTAATCGAGAGTTTTCTTAAGTGATCCCGATCATTTAGCATGTAATTAACTATAGGGGTTTGCCGCTATAGAGAACTTGGAACCCAGGTAAAATAAACTCTATCTAAACTTTATATTAGGTAGGGGAACTTATTACCCTCATATAAAAATATTTCGCAGACCAAACGAATGTCACAAATTCTTCAGTTTAGGTGAATGAGTCTCTACTATAAGTGATATGTTTATTCTTCGGGACAAGTGTATTACTTGTGGTATCGCGCTCAGTTATCCAAACTATCCAAAAATGTGAGACCCGTTTGGTCTCACCTAAAATTAAAATTTTACTTTCAGGAATCAAAATTATATCTTTATATTTAAATTATTGTCATATCTTACAAAATTATATTTCTAAATTATCTCTTTAAGAAAATAAAACGGCCGACATTAGTTTACTCCATCCCCTACAAAGTTCCTACCTGCTTTATTTATAAACACTTCTTGGTAAATTTTCTACTCTTCAATGTGCACATCCCACCCAAATTATGCATTTGTTTTCCCCTACACTATCTTTAATAGATGCTACCCGCATGAGCCCTCTTAAATAATCATTTCTCAACCAAACAATCCTACTTACAAACATTCATCTTAACATTCTCGTTTTTATCACAGAATACACAACTTTCAATGATTTCATTATGGCCTCAATACATCATATACAATATAAATATATATAATCGCAGTTTTATAAAATTTTCCTATAAGTTCCCTTAGTGTTCATTCAGTAATACAATACTCCAACAGCAATTCTCCATTCTCGCAACCCGACTTGTGTAACTTTATTATTGCATATAATACAACTTTAGCTCAAGAAATTATATTCTACTTTTTGTCCTCATCATTGCATATAACACGCCCAAGATGCCTAAAATGATCACACCAAAGTATTGAATGATATTCTAGAAATATTGACTCATAACTACTATTTTGCACAAACAAAAAATGTACATTTATTTATTCCACCAGTCTTACACCCTTTATCTTCCAACTTTTTTCCCCGTTATTATAAATTTCCACTCATTTCAAAAAACTCTCTCGCAATTTAAAACTTTGTAAACAATAGTATATCGCTTGGAATATCCTTCGTAGGATTTCTATAATCAATATAAAAGAGAGGGATTTCAAAATAAATGTTGATCTACTTCAATTGTTATTAGAAATTTCGAGTCATTTCGTTATAACTTCTGATACAAATCACTGCTCAATCATAGGTATCTTCAATAACTTCCACATAACTATGAAGTTTTTTTCTTGATGTATATAAAATCAACTCATGATATTTAAATCATATCTTCTTCGAGACAATTAAATTCATCTTACCAACTTATTTAAACTTCAATTTTTTTAATTACTGCCATGGTACAAACTTGGCCACCATAATGGATTTTCTTCCTATCATAAATCATTTTTTTCTCCAAAATCAATAAGTTCTTGTTCTAAGCTTATATTCTATTACCTTATGACAAGACTTCATTATACTACTCAATAATTAGATTCTTATTTAATATTCGAAAGCATTTACACTAAAACACTTCACCCATAACTTTAATGCTTGAATATTGACGTCAAAATACACATTATTTATTTTTGGGCATCCACTTTGATATCGGAGTTAACCGAATAACAAGGGAAATATAACTTTTATCACGGAAAACAAATAGGATTTACAAAAAACACGCCGAAATAGAAATAACATAACATACAACAGAAACACTAACAGCAGCAGGGAATGAGGATGTGACGGGGTTAAGGTTGCAATGGCAGAAGAAGCATAACACACCAAAATGGGAAGGTTGCGGTGAGGCGGTTAAGGTTGAGGGGATATGAGGATGTGATGGGGGGAATGGGTGGGGCTAGTGGCAGAAGAAGCAGCGGTAGGGAATGATGGAGTTGTTGGCAAGGCAACAAGAGGTGGGGGACTGGTGGAGTTGCCAATAGGGGAACAACAACAGGGAATGATGGAACTAGTGGCAGGAAAGCAACAAGAAATGACAGATAAACACCATCTCATAACAAGTTGCAACCATAGAACCTTCTTGCCTTCGAATATAGCCTTAGGAGGGAAAACCTAAACGCCGACAGCTATCTTGATAGAATGTTCATCTAAACTGAACTAAAACATAAAAAAAAAATGTAAATACTACTAGGATAACTAAGAGTGGACCCTCTCAATTAGATGGCAATTCCTCATCAAGGAAGGATCGTGCAGCCCCTCTACTCCCTTAAGCATGAACTGGTACATGCAACCAGTTTGGCAGCTTGCGGTTGTCGCGTCCTACATTCCGTGCGAGAGATGCACTCGTGTCAGTCTTTCGGGGTTGGGAGAGCTTCGAACTCGTTGTTGAAGCTTTTCTTTTCTGGTAATATGGAGTCAAGTCTGTCGCATTAAAGGTAACAGCGAAGTTGTAATCCCGCGATAAGTCGATCTTATAGACATTTTCATTTAGCCCTTTGAGAATCAAAAAATGTCCATTTGCTCTAGGTTTGAATTTTTCGAACAATCCCATCAGAAATCTCTCTTCCTTCAACCTGATCCACAATAGATCTCAATAAAAAAAAAATTGTCCTATTTTTGACAATCATATGTCGTCGGTAAATATTAAAGAACTGTCAAGTAATTAATTTTCGCCACATTTTTTATGATTTCAAGGGTGTAGCTAATATGCAATTCCGACGAGTTTATATTACCGACGGATTACCGACGGGTCTGACTCATCAATATATACTAAAATAAAAATTGTGGATAAACCATTAGTTTTTGTCGGTGATATAAACGACGGGCGTAAACTATCAGATTGCATAAAAAAATATTTGGTGGTGCAATAGAGTAAGTGAGCGATGGAGATGTAGCTAAAGAATAAGATGAGTACCAGTTCCACTGAATGAGGGCAAGACTTTAGTAGTTTAACGAGTCCTACAGACTAAGACTACGAGAGATCGATAGTAACTTCGCCACAACATATTTTATAGATATTGTACTGTAAAGATAAAGATATGCAGTCTCATCATCGATGGGACGACAAGAATTTATCGTCGACAAAGATGATGGACAAGTTGAGCCTCACAACTCAAAGGCACTCCATGGCATGGTTGAAGAAAAACAGTGTCAGCATTGATAGGAGATGTCTCATAAAATTTTCAATTGGGGATCAACTGCAGGATTATATTTGGTGCGACGTGATGCCTATGAAAGCATGGCACCTTTGTTTGGGAGATCATGACAGTTTGATCGTCGAACTCAGCATGATGGATTCAGGAACACCTACTCCACGAAAAATGAAAAATGCATATTCCTACCTTTTGTAGAGTCTAAGATCAGATACCTACTCCATTTTGGTGATGACAAAGAATAGAGAGATAGAAAGCAAGTTTCAGACAGAGGGCAGCCATTACAGAAAGAGTTTCAAAGAATTTGAAAGCTTACAGCCATAACCGCCACCATTTAGGAAGGTTCGGACTGCCCTTACTTCATATAAGATTTGAGCCAACTTTGGGTTACTTTAGGAGGTTTCTACAGAATATACATGACATGAAATCTAAGTTCAGTTCAGTGGTGTACCCCTAGAATGTTGGACCAATATGGATGTATGCTCGCATGTGAAGGAAGATCCTTAGATCTTTTGGGGGTCAGTGCAGTCGTCGGTGGGATCCAGGTGCTTCTTGGGCCTTATTTGAAGATCCTTTAACCTCGGAAGGTTAAAACAGCTCTGTTACTTTCAATGTGTAGACAGAAGCTTTGAAGAATGAGACTGAAGCTCCCCAAACCCCTGGAGTCTAACGCAAGGCATCCACGCCCTAGACGCAGCAAATAACCTGATTTTTGCCCTGCTCCAGTTCTATTTAGTGGAAGTAGAGACTGGTTGGTCCTTTCAGGGATGAGCTTCCCTCCTATTTAGAGCAAGGTCCACTCCTCTTTACCTTAAGCCTTTAAGTATGTTTTTTCATGTTTTAGGGCAATTACTTTATTGTGCTTCTGTCATAATAGCCGTTGGTGACCTCTGTTTTTTCTTCTATGTTTTTTTCACATTTTAGGGTAATTGTTTTATTGTGTTTTTATCAAGATAGTCGTCGGTGTCCCCTGTTTTCTCTTCTAAGGTTGTATCCGATGATGAGTGGTGCTCTGGTTGTATTTCGCTCCAAAGTGGTTAATTATCTCCGACTCCCCTTGCCCCCACATCCATCCTTCATGGTCACAACTCCATCACATGCCAACTGCCATCCACCTTTCAGTTGTCTCCTTTTCACCTTCTGGTCTTGTTGCCGCTCCAATCTTCCCCTTTCCAGCCATTTTCCACCTCTCCACCCTTTTCAAGTTGTTTTCCCTTGCCTCCAACCATTCTTCTCACTATCGTCATCCCAATTACAACCCGCTTATTGCCTTTCTGTAGTCCATCCCTTTTATACTTGTTTTCCTCTGCTAAACCGCAACCCAACACCCTTTTCGTAGTGTTGACGCCTCACACCAGAACCCCATATCATCATTCAAGCACTCTCAATCCCTTCCCACCTCCATCGTTGATCACCACCACCTCGGACCTAACCCTAATTTTAGTTTATGTGTCATGTCTGTTATTTTTTCCTTTCAAGTGTGTTGATTATAACCATTTTTTGGCTTTTGCAGTAAAATTATTTCTTTACTTAATGTTTAATACTAAAACTAGTGGGGAACATAGTAGGAAACACAAAAACAAACTTTCATTAATATTAAAATAGGATTAAAGCATGACTCAAACGGAATTAACAACACAAACACACAAACGACACAAGTAAACAGTCCTAATTGTATTACAATGGGTGGTGGAGATCGGTCAGGCGGGTCGGGATGTCTAGCGGGGGTGGTGACGGCCCAGAGTGCTAGTGGCAGCGAGGGGAAGGTGTGAATCGGTAGGGACAGCAAGTGGGAATAGTTGTTGGTGGATGGCAGTGGTAATGGGGTGATTGGGAGGAACTTGAACGGAGTTGGGAAAGCGAAATCGCAATAGTAATTTGTAGGGATGGGAATGGTTTGGTGTCGGGGTGATAAATGAAGAGTTTGATGGTTGAGGAGCGGAGAGGAGAAGGTTTGGAGAAGATAGAAGAGAATGATACAATCACCACCTCACAGAAGGATACAGTTAAAGCAACACCAACTCCTCGGATATAGCCCACAAAGGAGAAATGGACTTCACACGAGAGAACTGAACACAATCTGAACTCAAACACAACTCACATCTGACTCCCACATAAACACAAAGACAGCAATTTATAGGCTTCGGAGAAACTTTTACACAAAAGGGATAAGTGGGAAGCCAAGAGGAATCCAGAATTTACTTCCCTGAAAATATTGGGTGCAAATAGTCTGGTTGGACCGTGAGAATTCACGATTTCCTTTCTTAACGCGGGTTCTCCCGCACCCGTGAGCTCGCGGGTGTCTCACATCGCAGGAGACTTTGCATGGTTTCCTATGATTTAGCATAGGGCATTCGCCCCGCTGGAAAGCCCCACCTCAGGCGTTGTTCAGCACCCGATTTCACGCATTGTTCTATGCCTGTGTCGGTCTCCTAGGTTGGGAGAGCCTCACTTTATTGGTCAAAGCTTCTGCTTCGTTGTCAACCACCCTGGATCCCACAAACGATATATGAGGTCTTCCCTATCTTGTGAGTAAATGTCCATATTGTTCTTCTGAGGCCATGCACCACGCTTAAACTGGTGAATCTTCCCAAAGTTTCCTCTGATCAATTCAATTGCGCGTATAGTGAGAGTAGTCAAACCCTTCTTGAATGGCGGTGGCGCTGCTGGAATGGTGTCGTCCTGACATAACCTTGGTTGTATCTTTCTTGTATTGGGGACGGGTGTCTCTGTCTTCCTCTCTGGTATTATCACTAAAACTGGTTTCACTAACGTCGTTTTGTTGAAAAGGGGTCCCGTGACCTCAGACTCCTTTGAAGGAAGGAAGGTGAGGCATTTTCCATCCTTGGTGAAGGAATACGTGTTTTTATATTCGTTGCACTGAGTCTTTCTATCATATTGCCAAGGTCGTCCCAACAAAAGGTGACAAGCATTCATAGGGACCATGTCACACCACACCTAGTCTAGCAACTAGCCTCCGATCGAAAATTCTATCAAGCATCTTTGTTCGACGCTGACATGATTCTCTTTCTTTAGTCACCTAAGTGAATATGGTTGGGAATCCCTCTGAGTTGCTAGTCCTAATTTCTCAACAATCTGCGTCGATGTCTGATTAAAATGCATATATTTCCCTTCACTATGCAGTGGGTGTAAAATATGTTGTAGCGAAGCCATTGTGAATCTCTAGCATCCTCAGCCTACAAAATCCGTCAAATCACAAGCGCCTCTATTTCATCTGGGNCACTAACGTCGTTTTGTTGAAAAGGGGTCCCGTGACCTCAGACTCCTTTGAAGGAAGGAAGGTGAGGCATTTTCCATCCTTGGTGAAGGAATACGGGTTTTTATATCCGTTGCACTGAGTTTTTCTATCATATTGCCAAGGTCGTCCCAACAAAAGGTGACAAGCATTCAATGGGACCACGTCACACCACACCTAGTCTAGCAGCTAGCCTCCGATCGAAAATTCTATCAAGCATCTTTGTTCGACGCTGATCTGATTCTCTTTCGTTAGTCACCTCAGTGAATATGGTCGGGAATCCCTCTGAGTTGCCAATCCTAATTTCTCAACTATCTGCGTCGATGTCACATTCTTGCTGCTCCCGTCGTCGATGATTAAAATGCATATATTTCCCTTCACCATGCAGCGGGTGTAAAATATGTTGTAGCGAAGCCATTGTGAATCTCTAGCATCCTCAGCCTACAAAATCCGTCAAATCACAAGCGCCTCTACTTCATCGGGGAGAAGTTGATACTCATATTCCTCGACTTTCTCTTCATCGCTAATTTCTTCTATGGTGCCTTGATATGTGAATAAAAACCCTGTTCATAGGGCAATTGGAGGCAATTTGACCATAATTGTGGCATCAGTAGCTCTTGCTAGCCAGCACCATCTTGCAGGAATTCCCTTTTCCTATTTCTTCCTACATTGATCTGTATTGACATTTCCTTGTCAGGGCTTGCCTGTGTCTCCCGAGATATCCGTCCCTGTCGGTTGTGATAATTGTAGATGACAGCCTGTCTGAAGGTTGCTGCTTCAAAGATGATTGTTACCATCTTTATTTCTGTCGTCTTTTCACCATCAAGACTAAAGTTTGGGCATCCCCTAACGTCCAATATGGTTGCAACTATACCACATTGTTGATGGCGGGTTTCAGACCCCAAGATATCTGGCTATGTTCCTTTGGCTCCGTCAGTTCGCTTGAATTAGGCAATGAACTCTTAAACTGAAAGATCCCCCTGTTGCAATATGTGGAGCTTTAGAAATATATCCTGATGATCGTGAGGTGGGAGGTACTTTTCTGCATTATTTTCTTCATCATCTCCCACTTAGTGATATTTTCAGTGCTTTTCCTCTTCCTCAACCTTTGCACATTTTTCCACCATAAGGAAGCACTCTTCTTAAGCTTAATAGTGGCTAGCTTGACCCATTTGTCTTCTGGTACATCTTTATATTCAAAAACTTGTTCAACTAATTACAGCCAGTCAATAAACTCATCGGGATCCATACCTCCTTTAAATTATGGAAGGTTCATCTTGATTTCAAAGTCCTGCTGACCTCCATGAGGAACCTCATCCTCGACCTCATTTGGTATTGGATACAAAAACGGCATGGCCAATATTCCTCGTCGCTGTGATCTTCCATGTATAATGGATTCGTCTCTTCGCCATTGTCTTCGATTTAACTCTCTCGATCACGGACGAAGGTAACCCCTTCTTGGTCTCTGTCATCCAACTCTCTTAGTCCTTGTTGTAAACGACAAATTTCTCGCTAAATCTCTTCCATAGTCAAGTCCGAGCATGGCAAGTGTTGGGAATCACAACAACAACAGCAACAACAAAGCCTTAATCCCACTACGTGGGGTCGGCTACATGAATCCTTTTTCTCCATTGCATCTTATTTAGTGTCATATTTTCATTATACAATAAACCCAAGTCTTCCTAGGTCTACCTCTGCCTTTCTTAAGATAAGTTGAATCTAAAACATCTACTCTCCTAATCGGATCAAAAGATGGTTGACGCTTAATGTGACCAAACCATCTAAGACAACTTTCTTTAATTTTGTCCGTCCAAGTTCCAGAGCCCCCGTGTCACGGTGAGATCGAACTCTTAACCTGAGGGGACTTACAGTGAGCCCCCACTAACAAGCCAAGGCTTGCGGCAAGGTTGAAAATCGAAAGAAAAAATTTGGGTGGAGGTAGCTTGGGTAGGGGTAGATGTTAGGGAATCCTAGGATGGGACTAGGATAGAACCTGGCTCTGATACCAAATAATACTGAAACTTGTAGAGAAAATAATGGGAAACACAAAAACAAACTTTCATTAATATTAAATCAGGAATGCAACATGACTCGAATGAAAA
This sequence comes from Phalaenopsis aphrodite, assembly GCA_003013225.1. NCBI lineage: Eukaryota > Viridiplantae > Streptophyta > Magnoliopsida > Asparagales > Orchidaceae > Phalaenopsis > Phalaenopsis aphrodite. The sequence goes on along the minus strand of NEWO01000779.1, from coordinate 209,386 downwards.
TAACGACAAAGACACACAAACGACACAAGCAAACACTCTTCATTGTATTCCAATAGGTGGTGGAGATCGACGAGGTGGGTTGGGATGGCTAACAGGGTTGGTGACAGCCCAGAGTGCTGGTGGCAGAAGGGGAAGGTACGAAACATCAAGTGGGAAGGGTTGTTGATGGCTAACTGTGGTAATGGGATGGTTGGGAGGAGCTTGAGCAGAGTTAGGAAGGCGGGATAGCAGTAATATGATATAGGAAGGGGAATGGTTTGGTGTCGGGGTGACAGAGGGAGAGTTTAGTGGTTGAGCGGAGAGGAAAAGGTTTGAAGAAGGTAGAAGGGAAGGATACAATCATCACCTCAGAGAAGGAAACAACCGGAGATCCATTATCTCCTAGTATACAGCCCAAAAAGGGGAAATGGTCTTCACGCAAGAGAATTGAACACAATCTGAGCTCAAAAACAACTCAGATATGACTCCCACATACACCAAGACAGCAATTTATTGGCTTAGGAGAAATTTCTACACAAAAGGGATAGGTGGGAAGCCAAGAGAAATCCAGAAATTATTTCCCAGAAAAGATCTGGTGTGAATAGCCTGGATGGATTACGAGAATTCGCAATTTCCTTTCCTAACGCGGGTTCTCCCACATCCGCGAGTTTGCAGGCGTCGCGCGAGGCTTCACTTGATTTTAGCCCCACTAGAATGCCCCGCGTCGGGCGTTGTTCGGCGTCCGATTTCGGGTGTTGTTCTACGCCCACAACATTGTTATTTGAGTTAACTCCGGTATCAGCTATGCAATAAGTACATGGTAGTTAAACAAAGCAGCCACCACCAAAAAGATCAAGAAGTTGCATTCATTTAGAAGGAACTGAATATCTGCAAGTTAAAGTTTAATATCATCATTCATTCACCGTTAAAAACCATGTGTCAAGCTAAGAAGCATTATTCAAAATTAGAAGATATGCAACGACAACGTGTGATCAATAGAAGCACTGCTTCAACTCATCAAACATATTACACCATAAAGTGAACGCTTACTTCATTCCATCCCAAAGAAACATGCTCGCCTTCGGAGAGTCCAGATCCTGAAAAATCAAGGGCAAAAACCGAAATGTTTGATGGAAGTAATATAATAGCAGCCTCACTGGCATCGGCCCTGCACCCACTGAAATAAATTTAAACAACGTTACCAATCAGAAGAATCACTATTACCAGCATAAAAAATTAAATATAAACTAAAAAAATAATAATCAAATAAACATCACAGTTTCTGAGTTCGAAGCTCTATTTCTTGCAACACATTTAGTGAAACCAAGCATAATGTTATCCAAATCTCTATCCAATGAACCAAAAAAAATTGAACATATAAAGAATTGGGAGATAAAATGAACAGCGTAGAATTTCTATACTAAAGAAGCCAAATGCAAGAGAAAAAAACAAAGAGTTCGAAAATTAATAAGAACATAACATCAAACCAGAAGCATTCAATTATGTAAAATGAATTCAGATAAATCATAAAAGTCAGCCTGAAAGTGTTTTATGTTTGATAATAAAAAATCCTTAAGAATCAGGTTCAACTAAATGGTGAAATGCTATTTGTTACAATAATCTGTGGTGGGGAGAAACAAAATAATTTCCTGTCAAATTGGAGCTACACCCCTAAATTTCTAAAGCTACAGAGCAAGTTTTCAACCACCTGGTACATTGGGTCAGCAAATTAGACACTTGAATCTAGTTGATCTAGGCTCTCGGTCGGACGCGTTTAGTTACCCATCTGGAAAGGCATATCATGATAGCACTGAAACAGACATGATGCCAAGATGAGCAACAATACCCCAGTATGCAAACATATATTTAAAATGATTAGCTGCGTTCATGAGGCCGACATAAATGGGACTATTACAGATAAGGCTATGCAAGTGGGGATGATCATAGAGACTCTATCATCTTCCTTAATCAAAAACAACTAAATTTAAATCACAAAAAAGATGAATCAACTAACTCTTGAATGAACTTTGAAGCTTTTTGAGTTTATCTAGAGGACAAAGGGTGTTGAAGCATGTTGTTGAGGATCTCCTAAGTCTAAAAATGTAAGGAAGTAGAACAAAATGTTGGGAATGCCAAGACATAAGGCAAGAAGGAAAACGTTAAGAACAAGAAAAGTAAAAGCAAAGCTAATGGTCAAAGGGCCAAACGAAAAATTTTTCCACTCCGATCACCTTAGCCTCGCCTCCAGGAACTAAAGCAAAGAATGAGGTAAATATAATTCACATGTTCAAGAAACATCTTTAATAGAGAACCAGTTATCAACTTAGATAGTTTATTTGAGTTCAACTAATCATCTTTTTTATTCTTCTGCAAGCCCTAGTTCGTCAAAGGAGCATGCAGATGGTGACATAATTCACAATGAGAGTGGGCAATGGACCTTTGCTTCTGAAAATTTAGAAGGTGATTATTATTGTAGGGAATATGAATAATTGTCTGGAATTTATTTTAACGGGAACTTTATTATTATTTCAAAAGATGGTTTAAATATTTGTTCTGAAAATTTAGAAGGTGATTTTGATTATTTAAGCTGTATCCCTTACTCCCCATTGAACATTTAAATGTTCAAAATTGGTAAACAAATATCCAAAAGTCAAAAAGCTTAACACAATGACGACATAAATTAATGCCATCCTAGGCTTGGTCAGTTTAGTCTAAATAAAATTTAAAGGCTTGAAAAAGATGGTCTTTTAAGAGATGTTAAAATTGGCACTGTACCTATTCACAAGTCCTATTTGAAAGGTAAAATGACCAATTAACTTTGCAGAAGGTGAAAAAGCCAAACAACGTATTGAGTTCGGACATTCAAAAGCATCTGGACCTTTGAATGTTGAAAGGATAGGTATATTGCATCACCTCGATTGAAAAAATTTCTAAAAGTGGCTTAGTGTACCTGATTAAAAGAAAGTTGAAGAAATTACGAGATGGGCCTGAAAAGCAATTGGATAGATAAATGAAGATTCTTGATCTGATCGAAGCAGTGAACATTTATTGTCAGAATTTACTGATTATTTGATAGAGCATAGCACTTTATCCCATTAAATTGCACCTGGTACACCATAATAAAATAATGTTGCTAAGAGGATAAATAAAATATTGCATTACATAATGAGATTTATGTTGAGAAACTCTTCTTTAGGTACTTCATCCTAGAGATATGCACTATAAATAGCTATCAACATTCTAAACTTGTTCCCATCTAAATTCGTAGCTCAGACACTTTTATAGCAGCAGAATGGTCACAAGCCTAATTTGAGACACATTAACGGATGGCGATGCCCAACCCACGTTGAAAGGCGAGCCCAAAAAGGTTGAACCACATTCAAAAGTGTGCATGTCTGTTAGATATCCAGGTAAGCAAAAAAAAATCTGTTTCAAAAACCTCAAGATAAGAAAGTATATCTATCAACATGCTAATTTTCTAGAGAATGACCATATAACAGATTAAAAATCCAGAGGAAAGACTGCCCTAAAGAAGTTACACTCCAATTAGATTAGATCATCACCAATAAAAATCAAAGAACAGCAAAAAAGAAGGTCTCATCTCTAGCTCAAACTTCTAAACCAGCACATTACTGCGGGAGGGTGATAAAAGAACCTTCTTATTACTGTACTAAGAGAGCACCACCTGTTGTAGTCTCTAATGATCATAAGAATGATCGCTTAATTCATTGATTGACAATTGATGAAGCTGACAAAGAGAAATGGATTGAAGAAGTGGACCTTGAAATGGATTCAATATACTCAAATTCATCTAGGAGCATGTCTATATACCTAAAGGGTCAAAATCCAATTGGCTACAAATGAAACTTCAAGAGAAAGACAGTCAACAAAAAAGTTGAGCCTCTTAAAGCTAGGCTTCTGGACCCAAATACAGAAAGTTCACCGTGAGAAAACTCTCTCACGTAAAGCCATGCTCAAGTCCACTGTTATAATTTTATCCATAGGAGCATATTTTGAAAATGAAATTTGGTAAATAAAGAGTGTGAATGAGAAAATGCGATCATAACATTAATAGTATGATAAGGTTTTAGGAATAGGCTACCATAAATGTAAATTAGATTATTTTTAAACCAAAATATATTAGACAGAGAAAAGGATACATCGAAGGCATTTACCAAGAAATGCCGGGGCAAAAAAAAAAATTAAAGCAAAAAGGATGAAATGACTTTATGGAGGTCTTTTAGCTTGAGGCACTAATGAAGACAGGAAAATACTGGTAGAGAAAAGAGTACATCGAAAAATTATTATTTTTATTAAATATAATAATTAAAATTTTAATTTTCCGTCTAATCGCATATTCCCTTATTGGTGATTTTGAATTACGAGCCAGACGTGACATTAAGTTTTAATTAGATTTTGTAATGACTTATTTCACGAGAAAGATCATTAAACTAACATATTACCTAATTGAAACTATTATCAACCCTACAACAGTATTGAAAGTCATCTTGTGATTTCCTAAATTTTATACCCTCTAGCTCAACTGATTGATAAAAGGTACCAATTTCTCATGTAAACCTTATGCAACAAGTGTCGGGCAGACTCAAATAAATAAAAGATTATAACCAAGCAATTGCTCTCGATGGGCAGCTTGATACTCGCTCTCACTTAGGTTTGCTTAAATAAGTAATTGAATAAGCTTGAGTAAAATTTCAAAAACTCAACATAAGGTCAAATAAATTTTAACAAAGGCTCATTTGTTCATTTATATTTTTGAAAATATTCCTATAAAGCTTAACAAGTAGCTTGCTAAAGGCTTAAAAAATACAGATTTAATGATGACTTATATTTTTTTTTAAGCCCAAAAAGGCCAATATATTAAGTAGAAAGAAAGATACAGATACAAATTGTGGGAGGGCACCCTGCCCACTAAAAAATCACAAATGGTTCCAAAACTATAAAAAACAGAAAAATACAATAGATACTTAAATAAAAAACCTAACCATGTCGAAATACATAGTATCAGGTGGCTAGAGAGCGACCCAATTTGGTCTTGCCTCTGCCTCTAGTTCTAGGAAAGGAGCAAGCTAATAAGCTGGTAAGATAATTTTCATTGCCAGAAGTAATCAATGTATCATCCAATATGTTCCCAAGCTGGAGTCTGCCTCTATTCTTCTTCTTCCTCCTGGAATAGACTTGTCATTCCTCTTCCAAAAAATCAGTCTAATAGGGTGGTAGAGCTGAAGCAGAAAGAATACCAACCATAGTACCCACAATAGGTTCTAGTATATGTGAAGTATGAGTTGCCTCTACACCGGATACTTCCTGAAGAAGTGGAGTTGTGAGGCTCTCCTGATTATAGGTAATAATCCACCAGTATTATTTTCTATGGGGTTTGAAGGTGCCAACATCACATCACTCGCAGTAACAGTAACAGTAGTGTCATGAGGAGAGTCCTCAGAGGCAACAGACACCACATGAAGGTGCCAACATCACATCACGAACTGAACACTAATATAGTAATGATGACTTACTAAATTTTATTATATTAAATTTCATAATCTCATCAACTTAAAAAAATTTTATAAATTATTAAATGTGCAAGTACAATGGAATGAAAGTATCAAATACATGACTATAATTATATATTAAAACTCTTTCTTATTAATAATTGAGATTTGATAAAAAAACACACTTTAAAACATCCAATGAATAAGTCAAAATTTGGTATAAATCAATAAATCCAATTTTGTCTAGCAATGAAGCTGTAGTTTTAGATCATTAGCATCAAATATACATTTAGCAGGCTCGATTAAAGCTCAATTCCAACTTAAACTCGATAAGAAATTTGATAAACAAGCTTCAACAAAATTTTAGAGCTGGAGTTATGCTCGATTTAAAGTTGAAATTGATTAAAAAAAAATGAATGAGCTTTCAATTCATTTACAACCCTAATGAAATGTAAGTATGTTTTGGAAACAATTCAAACTACAGTGATAAATGCAACAAAATGAGAAATAAAGGATGATGTAAATGAATTTACTCTCTCTTATCAATAAAAAGTGCAAGAAAACTTGAATTATGAAACCAAAGCTCAATTCCTCAAGCATCACAAAAAACGCAGAAAAATTAAATGGTAATAGCTAGAAAGCAGTAAGCAGCAGGTCTAACAGATTCCTATCTTCTAGACACACAAACACTCAATATTTGGTAGAAATTTCTTTTTTATAGGTCAAATAGCAGATAAATCAACAATTAAATGCTCAATCAAACTAAGAAAGGTTGTGCAATTATTTAATAAATTTATAAAAAAAATAAAGCACATAAAACAAACGACCAATTAAGGACTTTATACCTATGAAGTGAATAACTAATTTTCGTAACTTAGAAAGCTATTTACAACAACAACAACAACAAAGCCTTAATCCCACTACGTGGGGTCGGCTACATGAATCCTTTTTCTCCATTACGTCCAATTTGTCTTATTTTCATTTAGTTCTAGTAAATTAAGATCATTTTTAATACAATACCTCTGCCTTTCTTAATACAAGTCGAATCTAAAACATCTACTCTCCTAATCGGTTCATCAAATGGTCGACGTTTAATGTGAACAAACCATCTAAGACGAATTTCTCTAATTTTGTCCGTCACAGGAGCTACACCAACCCTATCACGAATATATTCATTTCGCATTTTGTCTCTAAGTGTAAAGCCACTCATCCACCTAGTCATTCTCATCTCGGCAACAATTAACTTATTATTATGCAGCTCTTTTAAAGGCCAACATTCAGCGCCATAGAGCATTGCAGGTCTCACCACCGTATTATAGAATTTTCCTTTCAGTCTAAGCGGTACTTTTCTATCACACAAAAGGCCCAAAGCATTCCTCCACTTCAACCAACCAACTTGAATTCTTCAATTAACATCCCCATCTATATCACCATCGCTTTGAACAACGGACCCAAGATATCTAAATCGTTCACACCTTTTAATAATTTGATCACCCAAAGTCACACTTCTGTCACTAGATCTATTACTACTAAAATTACATTCCATGTATTCAGTTTTAGTTCTACTTAAACGAAGGCCTTTAGACTCCAATGTAGACCTCCATAATTCAAGTTTTTCCTGGGCTTTTTCTCTATCATCAACAAAAAGCATACACCAAGGTACATCCTTCTTTAGTTGTCCAATAAGACCATCCATAACTAAAGCAAAAAGATATGGGCTTAAAGTCGATCCCTAATGTAATCCAACAGAAGTAGGAAAATATTTTGTCAATCCTCCTTCAGTTTGAACACAAGTAACAGCTCTAGTATACATATCTATAATGACTTGAATATAAGTCATATCAACATCTTTCTTCTCGAGAACTCTCCAAAGGATATCTCTTGGAACCTTATCGTAAGTTTTTTCTAAATCAATAAAAATCAAATGTAGATTCTCCTTATTATCTCTGAACTTCTCCATCAAAACTCTCAATAAATGTATAGCTTCCATAGTAGACCTGCCCGGCATAAATCCAAATTAATTATGAGAAATTTCTGTGATGCGTCTTAACCTATGTTCAATTACTCTCTCTCATAATTTTAAAGTATGACACATCAACTTAATTCCTCTATAATTTGCACATTCTTGTGGATCCCCTTTATTCTTAAAAATGGGGACCAAAATACTTTTCCTCCACTCCTCAGGCATCTTTTTAATTTTCAAAATAATATAAAAGAGTTTAGTAAGCCAAGAAACTCCCAAATCTCCCAAATATTTTCATACTTCAATTGGGATATCATCAAGTCCTACAGACTTTCCACCCTTGGTTTTCTTTAAAGCCTCCTCAACATCTTTTTACTAATGCGACAGTATTATTATTCGCGATATTAAGATCACTAAGGTCGATCGTATTTTTAAAAATTTCATTAAAAAGTTTATCAAAGTAACTCACCTACCTATGTTGAATATCTTTTTCTAAGAAAAGTACTTTTTGATTTTCATATTTAATACACTTTACTTGAGTTAAATCTTTACTTTTATTTTCTCTTTGTTTGACTAGTTTATACATATATTTTTCACCCTCCTTAGTATCTAATCAATTATAAAGATTATTAAAAACATAGTTTTTAGAGTCACTGATTGTTCTTTTAGACTCACTGCGGGTTGTTTGATATTTTTCCCAGTTCTCTAAGCTTTTACATTTAAACCAATTTTTATAATATAACTTCTTATATTTTATCTTTTCTTGTATATTATTATTCCACCACCAACTATTTTATTTATAAAAACATTTTCTTTTGATTCTCCAAGCACATCTTTTGCTACTTGTTTAATAGTGTTTGTTATTATATCCCACATAACATTTGATTTTTCATCAAAGCTATATAATAAAAAGAAAATCAATCCATAAAAATTTACAACAATATCAATAGACAGATAAGAGACATCGATGGGATATCAATTCCCCTATGGATAACAAAAAATTGATGTCCTTTCCCTAATTTCCACCAAAAATAAGTGATGTATAAGTTATTTGAAAACAATATGAAGAGGTAGTTTGGGAATGTTTGGAGAGAAAGCACTAGGAAACTCTTACCAGTTTTAAATAAATACAAATGAATTAATGAGTTGAGGGAAATGAGGATAGCAAGTTGACTAAAGGAAATTCGCAAGATAAAGGTCACTATCAAGTTTACAAGGTTTAGAGTAGTGATTTGATAGGCAAACCAAACGATTGCGTTACGGGGTTGTGTGAGTACTCAAATGACTATTGATAATACAAATATATAAGGAAATGTATGGGGACAAAGACATGGAGCAATGGCATGAGGGATCGTAAGTGCAAGGGAAGGGTGAAATGTCTCCAACAATGGGTTGTTGCACAAAAATGAGCAGGGTTCAAAATCAAGGTAAAGAGTAAGGCAAGATAGGGTAAGTAGCAAACACGACAACGAGAAAGCAAGAGCAAGATAAGCAGCGCACGGAGGAATATTCAACTAAGATTTCTCATTAAACATCAAATTCGAGAACAAGTGATATGCAAGATGTAAAAAACAAGCATAATAGCTACAGCCATAAATTGTGATCGAATTTGCTATAAGCACAAACAAGATGAACGCAATTGACAGTTGCTTGATTAGAATAAATATAATCAATTGTAGACACATGAATATGCAATAACAGAAGACCCTAATATCAATCAATATCAAGGAGGAAAACAATAAAAAATGAAAGAGAAATAAGCATTAAAGAGGGACTGAGACATGAAAAAAGAAAAAAGCAACTGCGCAAAGAGTAAAATATTTCATTCAAATATTAATATGTATTAACCTACTATTCAGGGTCCTATTTATAATGAAAGCAACTCTAGGGCTACAAACCAAATAAAAGCAAAAAGAAAGTTTCAGCAAATAAACGCTAACAAAATTTTAAAAAAAATGCATCATAATATTCCTTAAATATCAATATCTAAATAATGCAAGAACATATCTAATCAATCATGCCTTTAACATTGAAAATAAGCCCAGATTAATCAATCAACAACGAATAAACTCCTTTAGAACCCTCTCAAATTCATTCATTGACATAAAACTACCTTTCTTGTAAGGTCAAAGGATTTAGTATTAATAATTGGACCATGATATCATTCCTCTTTTTGTCACAATCACAACATTTGTCATTATTTTTTCTTCATTCATTTTTTATTGTAATATAAGAATCAGATCCTTTGTTAAATCTAAAACTTTATAAAATTGGTTACACAGGCACACTCAAATTGATAGGTTTACAACAAAAAATGTTTAGCACATGTTAAAACACGAATTAAAAAGATGTGTGGTTAAAATTCACAAAATGTAATTTACAAGCCATATAAGGAAATGAGGCATCTTCCTTAATTATGCATTTACTCTTCCATGTTGACACTCGAGGAAGAAGGACCGAAAAAATCAGCCCAATTAAGTTGACAGTTAAAAATTTATGTTAATCACAATCACAATCAATTTCATCTTTTTTTTTATCATAAAAATCATTAAATATATCAAATGTATCAACGCATTACACATTCTATTGGAAAATTCATATTGTTCAAGGAAGTTCTCATTTCAACAAGTGAAAAATGAACCTTGAGAATATAAAAATTAAATAAATAAGATCTCAAAAATGATCTAGTATATGTTTCCATGACAAGATTTAATGCATCAGCCTCTGCTAGTGTTACCATGTCAGAACATTATTTTCCCAGGAGGTTACAAATCACCAAGACATGAAAATTGACAGAAGAAAATAAAAATTTTAAGAAAAAAATTCAGTCAGTAAAACGATTTAGTACCTATTTCCATGGCAATATATAACACAGGGAAGAGCCTTTCCTTCTGGAACCTCAAGGGGCACATAGTGGCTGCATTGAAGTACATATCCTCTGCTATTTGTGATCTGCAAAATATTTATATAGAAATTAGAATTTAGCCTCTTACTGCTAGTTTTTCAAATCATTGGTATTAAAAGAGTCCTTGGATGACAATAAATGCTCAAAATTCATTCTATACATATGAATACTGAATTAGATACCATGACAATCAAATATCAGGGGTCAGAAACTTATGCAAGGCATTATCAAATTGCTATATATGATAAATGAGCACGTAGAAAATCTATCACCCAGTGTAACAAATATATAAAAAGATATACGCATTAATCAGACCAATGGACATGCACAAAAGTAGGTCATATATAAGTCTCGATGGATTTAAATTTTCTTAAAAGGAAACATTCTGCTCATTGTCATGATTCATGAATGAAATAAAGCCATATCTACAATAACATGTGCACATGAAAGGCCATACAGCTATAACAAAGTGGGGAAAAAAAAATCATTTTGCCAAGGCAGGCCCCCATAGAACTAAGGCTCGACCAAACTGAACCAAAATACTCCTAGCTATTTCTAGCATAGGCACGTAGGTGGACTTAGTGGTCGAACGCATTTCAATCTACCATCAAATAAGAAAGTATTCAAATGATGAGAAAAATAACATTTTTATTATAGATGAAAAGACTTTGGTTACATGGTTATGTAGTTCAATCTGAAGAACGTAGTTGCCAATTATTAGTGACTACAGATAACATCTTCCAACAATAGAAAGAATAGAATTTTGAGATTTTAAATTGAAAGGTCTGTTGATGAAGAGCAAGTCACCATTTGAATATTTAGAGGACTTAAGAAAGGCATTTATTGTCTTAACTAGGAATAATGTGAAATTGAATTATACTGGATGCTTGTTTGGCAATAATTTTGACAAGTCATCGGGATATTGTTTACGTCTACTAGTTTATCTCAAAATTAAGATAAAGTCAAATTATGATAGAGTTTGAATGGTCCTGGAGGTCACATTGTCACGCTTAGTCAAATTATTCAAAAGCTAGTAGGCAAGCTTACCGAACTAGGTCGGTTTATCTAAAGTTTGAGAAAACAAAATAGACTACTCTCTAAATAGTTGAAAAACTCAAAAGAAATTTGAGTAAACAACTAAGTTCAAGGCAGCATCCCTTAACTTGAGCATACCAAAAATTGCCACCCATCCTTAGGAACCATCGACTAGATATGTTATTTCATGCTTGTGATTTCAGAAGAAAAGGATCAGCTATATGTTAAGCAACAGGAAGGAAGGCAAGTATAGCAAGTGTTTTAAATCAATCACAAACTCAATGATCCAGCAGAGATATCCTCTAATGGAAAACTGGTGCTTGCCCTGAATATTTTTTGTCCTAAAATTGAGGGCCTACTTCCAACACATGCCATCAAAGTGGTGACCAACCATCCCATACTCTAGATATTGCAATGATTATAATTTTTTGGGTAACTCATGAAGTAGTAAATTGAGCTCAATGAATAATACAAGGAGTATGTTGCCCAACAGGCTATCGAAGCTCATATTTTGGGGAATGCCATTGTCAAATCACACTAAAGGGGGAAAAGCCCAACATCAAACGAAAGCAACCAAAAGAGCTTGGATGTTGTTTTTGAGAGGAGCCTCACAAGGAATAGCAATGCATTTGGTGTCAAACTTTAGTTCAACTTGGCTTCAAGCCAGCTAATAACACGAGTAAGGCAGTTAGCTAACTACATTGTGGTTGCCAACCAAAACAAAGCTAAGGAAGCAATTTGTCTGCATCGCTTGTAACTAATGGTGAAGCAAATTATTGTAACCTTTGAAGTATTGGACCCTTCATGGTAGAAATACCAAATTTTAACAAGCTCTAGATGAAGCATGTGCCTCAAAAGAGAATTAAGTAGATATTTATTGGCAAAATATGGGACCTTATCAACTTCAATAAAAGATTGCTTGTGAAAAACCTGAAACTTTCCTTTTCTCCCCCTCCCGATCAGCGCTACCACCTTCCTAGTTCGAGCATGAAATTCTTTTATTGGGAGAAACTCAACTTTTTGCCTTCCCAATCGGGACTTCCCCTTAACCCTTTCTTTTTATTCCTTGCAACTTGACCTTCTCGTTCGGCTATCTAGGGAGGATAAGCGTCGGAGCCTAGGGCATCGCCATTCCTTCAAGCGTACTTGTCGATCCTCTTTGCCTAGTCTCTCGAGCCTATCCTGTCATCCTCATGCGGTTCACACGAAGCCCTATTCCCCTCGCCTCTCACATTTGAACACCACAACTACAAGCCAAGCAACAAAATACCATCCCTCGCCTCTCTCGCACGTGAAAAGCCCCAAGAGAAACATCACCCCTTTCTCTCTCTATCAATTTACATAAGAGATGAACCTGCATAAATTGAGTAAACCCCCATGGCAAGCAAGATATAGCCAAAAATCCCCCACTCTCTTCCTTCGGTCAGAACAACACCTCCCTTCCTCCTCCTAAGTTCCCAGCCGAGAGAAGTAAACCAAGCTGAATAACCCCTGTTTACCTTACCATTCGAACACACAAGGCAAGCCACACGTAGGAGGTACTCTTGATCGAGCAACCAAAGAAGCAACTATTGCCAAGTTATCGGAGCTTCACACACTTGTCTTATCAAACTAGCAACTTCACGAAGGGCCTATTGATGGATGTTGGTTTAGACATTAAAGCATGTAAGAGTTTTATTGCCCATATCGATGTAAGTAGTTGATTTTTATTATAGGATAAGCATATCCTCCCTAGTTATGGGTGTTTTCATTGCTGCTTGTAGTAGATTTATAGTTATTTTATAGAATTGTTAGTTATGCACTTGTTGCTTCATTTTAATTTTTTATTTGACACGTGCTATAAAGTTTATTTTTTGTTGATAATGAAGTAATCAGTTGTCTTATTTTATTGTTGCATAAATCCCTGCATATTTAATTAAATAGTGCAATTATAATTTTACTTTTTCTTGTACTTTACACTTATGAATTGTATGTAGATTCGGCATAAAACCGACCAATGTAAAATAAAATATTGCACATAGATTTATTTGTGGAAAAGTGTACAATACGGGTATACATTAGTATGTAAGTTGGTGGAACCCTTTTGAATAATGACTACTCGAGCCAACAGGCCCACAAAGTGACGACGTTACAAGAAATCGTCAGGATTTCTTGGGTTGATATTAATATTCTCAGTTTCAACTGTCTATTGAAATCAACTATATAAATGAAAACTGAATAATAAATAACTGGTAAGTTACATATCGGTAATACTTGATCATATTTGAAAAGATTGCATGTTTTCTTAAGATAATTGAGCATATTTTGTTTACCACAATGTTATTGACTTATAATGACGTATATGCATGTAGTATTTGTCCCAATTTATTGCTCATATTGCATGTCAATTCTTTGTATTTTTACTTTAATAAATAAAGGCTACTTACTAAGTTTGATTTGTCAAACTCACCAGTTAATATTTTTGTATAGCAGTTCTATTCAACAACTTGTAGGATTGTCCCCATAGAAATAGTTCTTCGAGTTCTAGAATTATATTTGGTATTTCCAGCTTTGCATTAATTCTTGTATTTTCATTTTGGATTTGGGTAATTATTTTCTATTGTTATTTTATTTTCATTAATTTTTTATTTTTATTTTTTGTTTTCTTCAGTTGTGTAGTTGTTGAACTTTTAGTTATGGAATAAAATTTTATTTTTCCTTCTTTATTTTTGTCATTACATGTACAAAATCTTTATTTTGAGAATACAAAACATGTTCAATTTGTTTTCATCATGTCCTACGTTGTCAAGGTGTATCACCTTCTAGACCTGACGTGTGACAACTTGTCCCATTTATTAATGAGTCGGAGGCTAGACAGATGAATGAAGCCCAAAGATTGACGGATAAGCTAGAGTTTTATCAAACTAACAAGGCATTGCTAATAGGGCAGAGGTATGAAGAAACTAGGGACTTTCAACTCAAATGGCAAAAAGAATTTCTCAAAAATATTGCTTCATTGCCTAGCAATGACCAAAGCACAAGTCCGAGAAGAGATCCATTATAGGGAGTGTGATAGCAATTAAATCAAACAAGTCCTTGCTAATAATTCGCTATGATTGGGTTTATTCTTGCTAACATTAAAAATCACTAACGCAGGATGCTACAACTGGGATTCTGCAAGTTGAGAATCCCGTCGATTGCAAATCAATCCCGCACTTGAAATCCTGTCAACAATATATCAATCTTTTGATTGTAGGCTACAATAAGGGCATAGAGCCACCCAATTTCTTACTACTTCAGTATATTTCTTTACTTTTTCATTTCTTTCTTATTTCTTTATTTCTAAGTAGATTATTTGCTATTAGGCAATTATTTATATGTTGTTACTCTCTGGTTTTACAAACATTTGGCTTTGTATATCTTTGGATTTCTTTCAGGTGACGTATATGTAGCCAAATAGGATCAAAGTGGTGATCTCTCCTGGTTGTTCAAAGGTTTCTTTCATCATTCAATTTGCTGCTATTTACTGTTTTGATAGTAGAAAATAGCATTTTTCCCATGTCCAGTATGTTATTATTTCGTTGTTCACACCTGATTTCAGCCAACATCAATACTCACTTCCGTCACCCTTCCTACAACCTACTACCTCTTCTCGTGTTATTAAACACCATCTACAAGCCCTAGAAAAATACCAGTTGATATCACAGCCCGGCAAATATTAGAATTTAGAGGTTTATCTTTCTTGCCCTAAATCTAATATTAAAAAAAAAAGCTCTTAATACCCAAACCCTTCCTTTCTTAATTCCAAACCCAAACCCTAAATTTTCAAAACCGCCTTGATAAATGACAAAAAAATCATTTCTGGTGTATTAGAACAAATAGTATGAATGCTCATAAATGATTTAGCAAATATATGTGTTAACTATTGTTCTTCATGTGATTGCTTAATGAACATTATTGCACCATTGTTGAATTATTTTAATATGTCATTATTTATGTTATCTAAGATTTGTTTAATTTGATATGATGATTACATTTGTTATGATAATATGCATCCTTAATCATGTTGCTTTCATTGACCATATTGTATGTTTTATGCTCTATAGTTTTTGTATTAGTAGTATAACTTTTCTAATGAGCACATAAGGCAAACTAACTGGTGGTGGATTTTCTCTTAATAGATCGCACTAGATTGCTAGGTAAACTATCAGAATGAGAATAAATTTGTTAAAAATAAATATTCTTCGAGTTTGGACATCTGCTATTCAAAAGCAGTTACTTTATTTCAAACTTGACTTTTTCCTTAGCTTTAATTAGTGGAGGCTGATATCCTTTTTTTTTCCGTTGATTTAATGTTTTAACTTCCCTTGATAAATTGTCAATATTTTCATTGATTTAATAAAATTTTATTTTATATCTTATGTTTATAACTTTTTATTTATTAATTAGTATATGTGAATCTTTCTTTGGAATAAAAAACCTTTTTACTTTGCCTAAACTTTGAGATGTATCTAACGATCCATGATTAAGTATTTCTATCATATCCATGTTGCTAAAGTGCACCTCTATTCAAATCCAAAGGAAATAAATGTTGATCCGAAGTAAGGAGATCGATGTTGATCAAGGGATTGATATAGGCTACTCTTTTTATAATAGGTTGTCCTTGCTTAAATAAGGCAAAATATTTAAACAAAGCATCTTATTAACTAATAACTAACCAAAAGCTTAAAGAAAAAAAAACATGTAAACCCCTTAAAATTAATGTCTCTAACACTCATTTTGTACTTTGTTATACTTTCCCAAATAAAAGGTAACACCTACAAACATGGAAAAACAAGTTTTATAAATCTCTAGTTTTGCTTCCTAGTATAATAATTTTTTATGACTGTAATCATCTTCCTTTTAGCTCCCATTATCATGACAAATCGTCCCCATACCTTCATACACCCTCACCTGGGTCTTTTTTTTTTATTTACGCAAAGCAACTTCACAAATTTTCAGTAGCAGCTTAAACATACAATTTTGTTGCAAATAGAAGATTCCATGCCCACTCATTCCTTCTCATTATTAGACAACATGTTGATAAAGAAGTCATTATTAGACTACATGTTGATAAAGAGGTTATATATATATATATATATATATATATATATATATATATATATATATATATATATATATATATATATATATATATATATATATATATATNTATATATATATATATATATATATATATATATATATATATATATATATATATATATATATATATATATATATATATATATATATATATTATTTCCCATGCAAAAAATGTGTGTAACAAAGTCGTCATCTAACATAGATGCGGATGTAAAGCACGCTCTATAATCAACCACATTATAAAAGATCTCTACAATATCAAAGAAAAATCAAATTATTCATTTATGAATTTGAGATACTAAGTAATTAGTGTTTTTCAAAAACAATTCCCCATCTACCATGCTAAAAGTAAGCTGCGAGCTGCATGAAGTAGCACATCATAAGTACCTCTAAGTCCTTTCTCGTGAACCATCTACCTTTTAACATGAATTCTTGATCCAGTAAATCATTTTTTGGGCTATATTCAGCTCTGCATTTCAGGCAAAGAAGAAAGAATTAAACTTTATACCAGAAGCAAAAGATAATAAAAAAATGAAAAATAGAAAAGACTACGACATGGACAAGAAATTAATAGAATGAGAAAATTTCTATTATATCATTTGAAAAATGCACACTTCATGCAGCTTTAATACAATTGCTGAATCCTGGCATGTAAAAGTCCTAAGATTTAGAAATTCTTTACATTCATCAAAAAAATTGAGAGCAACTATTTCTTGGGGGAAGGCTTTACAAATAGCAATTCACAACAAAAAGCTATATGTCTTGGGAGAAGGCTTTAAGCAGTCAAATAAGATTGTTAAAATATGGAGAAAGAGTTTAATGATGGTGGCAACAGATGAAGGTACTTCTAGAATTTTGATGAATGTAGTGAATATGTGTAGAATGAGGCATAAATACCTCAAACTAGTGGAACCCTATAATGAGCCTTTAAAAAAGAATTTTGGGGATGACTAAAGAAAGGTTATAATGGCTATTTGGTGTTTTCTAGGGTTAAAAGGAAGAGCTTAAATGAGTTCTGGAATTTTGCGGATGGGGTTTTAAGTTTGGAGGCTTAGGAAGACAAACCGGTTAACTAAGGTTTGATGGAATAGGATAAGCTAAGAGTTTTTAGGGTTTTCTTTTACATTGTGGAGAGAAGGCTGGAGATGTTAATAGGCTACAAATGACATGAGGAAGATGAATATAGGGTGCTTTGAGAGCACAAAATAATAAAAGCAATTAAACTAACTTAATCTCATCAGAGACTAGGGGTCTCGACCACCAATCTATAGAGAAGCAAAAGTACATGCAAAACTTCTGAATTTCATTCCATTAATAATCCAACTTCAATTCACATCTCTATTATATAATATGCACCCTCTCTTATAGAACAAATCAAAAAATTATAATACCCTAGATGTTGGAGATGACACCTTAACTGTAGGAAGTGCATGTGGTTCTATGACGAGTCGCAAGATCAGCCCATGGATCGTGAGCGATGGAGAAACATAGGACCATGAACTTATGAGGATCCTTGGATGTCTCCCTGTTGTGGGGATGAGTTGTATATGTCATCCTTGTGAAACTACCATCATTTCAATGCAACTCCAAGCCCTTGGCTGATCACTCACGTCCATGATTTTTCGCTTGAAATTTTTGGATGCCAACATGCATATTTTCATGTAATGATCCTTTATGGTGATTGTAGAATTCACAATACACCCTTATATACATGTCTTTGCATACACTTGTACAATGATACAAGCAATGCAAATAAAATAGAGCATATTTTTTTTTGTTACAAGCATTAAAAGACGACATATAAAATATATAGTTATCAATCTCCCAGACCATTGATCATTCTAATTGTTTGTCATAGACCTCATGGTCTATGTTGCATTGCATTCTACACAGTTATCCTAAGCTTTCTTTAGCATTAGGCTCCAATTTTCCTTTATTATATCCACTATTGCATCATATATTTGCCAATAAAAGGACCAAGAATATGATAAAATTAGTTCTACAAACTCATTATAGTTGGTATAGATACTGCATGGTGCATGATACAAATCTTAACCATCCGTAGGATTTTACTTCTTGGATAGATGTTCCATAGTTGAAATGAAGATATCCGGAAAGTGGTG